>CAUYQG010004225.1:0-18356 GCA_963574415.1 Tarsius wallacei
TACGATAATTGTTCAAGGTCTGCTTATGAGTAAAAACATGTGATACTCAGTTCTCTGATTCTGTGAAAGATCACTCAGTATTATAGACTCTTAAGTCCATCCAGGTTGCTGTGAAGTTCATGATTTTGTTGTTCTTTATGGCTTGAAGGAGCTGTTTTAATCTCATTCTTGCAAGAACAGGTGTCTTTTGGGTGAGCAGGCACACTGAGGTGGTTATAGCCAGCACATTTATACCCTAAAGCGCAAGTTCCACCCCTGGTTTCTTATTCAGAAAGTTACATTATTTACCTGGGGAGTTGCCTAAACATTAATTATGTACAAATAAGGTAAAGCACAGGCAGTTTTCACACAAATAAGGTAAAATACGTGTTTCTAGATTTTGATTGGTTCTCAGTGCTTGTCAAAGGAAGTCTGCCAAAAGAGAAAGCCTGCCAGGAAAGAAGTAGGAACCAGGAAGTGAAGTAACAAATTACCATTTTGAAAATAAATCACCAGTTTGTTTTTACACCAAAGAACTTTAGAATGTGGGCTATATAACATAAAATTTACCATTTTAATCATTCTTAAGTGTACGATTCAGTGGCATTAAGTACATTCACAGTGTTGTGAATCAGTCATCACTGCCTTTTTCTAGAACTTTCTCACCATCCTATACTGAAACTCTGAACTCATTAAACAGTTACCCTCCATTCTCCAGCCTCTGGTAACCTTCATTGTCTCTAAATTTGCCTATTACAGGTACCTCATATATAAGTGAAAGCATAACATTTGTCTGTTAGTATCTGACTTATTTCACTTATCCTTATGTCTTCAAGGTTCATCCATGTTGTATCATGTATTGGAATTTCATTCCTTCTGGATTAATAGCAATAAGACTGAATAACATTCCATTTTATGTATATACCACATTTTATTTACCCATTCATTTGACTTGGGGTGTTTCCACCTTTGGGCTACTGAGAATAGTGCTGCTGTGAACATAAATTACAAGTATCTGAGTTCCTGTTTTTTTTTTTTTTGGTTGGAGTCTCACTTTGTCTCCCAGGCTGGAGTGCAGTGGCCACTCCCGGCCACCACAGCCTCGACCTGCTGGGCTCCGGTGATCCTTCCGCCTCAGCCTTCCAAGTAGCCAGAACTACAGGGGCGCGCTACCACGCCCGGCTAATTTTTTTGATTTATTGTAGAGATGAGGTTTCGCCTGCCCAGGCGGGTCTCGAACCCGCAGGCTCAGGCAATCCACTCACCTCAGCCTCCCAAAGGCGCAGGATTACAGGCTGAGCCACCAAGCCTGGCTCTTTTTTTTTTTTTTTTTTAAATTATGTGGGATATGTACCTCGATGTGGAATTGCAGAGCATATGGTAATTCTATGCTTAACTTTTTGGGAAACCACCAAACTGTTTTACGTAATGGCTGCACTGTTTATATTCCCACCTGCAAGCACAGTTGTTTTAAACTATTTTTTAAACATCTTCATCAACACTTGATATTCTTCTGTGTTTTTAAAAAAAATAATAGCCATTCTAATGGGTGTGAAATGATGTTTCATTATGGTTTTGATTTGCATTTTCCTAATGATATTGAACATCATTTAATGTGTTTACTGGCTATTTATAGTATATTTGCAGTATATCCTTTTTGGAGGTATGTCTATTCAAGACCCTTGCCCATTTCTGAACTGGATTTTTTGTTTTGTTTTCATCTACATCTGCTGGTTGCTTTATTTAGTTTTTCATTTTAAAGACAAAGACCAAAATCAAAATCTCTGAACTTATACTTTTCAATTTGAAAGAACCAAAGAATAGATATAATCCTAAAATAGCATCAATACAGCAAATCTTACTATTTTGAATATTAATGGGCTATACTAAAACACGACGAAGTATAAATATAATGTATGCAGTTTGAAAGGTTGCCATTGAAATTAATTACATGTTTATTCTGAGAGATGCTACTATTTAAAGTTTATAGACTCAAATACTGATAATGGTTATTCAAAATTAAGCTTACAAATACCTAGAAAATAGGTTGAACTGGAACCTGTGGACCAATTTTTAAAGACATAAAAGACTGGTTTTAATATAACTTTGGAGTTTTAACATTATCTGCCTTTAGTGCTTTCTATTGTCACATGGCCATAAACCAAAGACTCAAATAGTTGTAAATGATCACTAATATACTTGAGCAAAAATTCTCATGTGTTAGTACTTTTAATGTTGTGCATCATATTATAGTAAAAAGATGACTATAAATGAGATGCTGCCCCTCTTTTTTCATGAGCAGCATACAGTATTGCAATAAACTAGTTTATGTGCCACCTTCATGTGTCGTTCTCCCATTATATCACTTAGTGACGGATCATTAAGAATGTCTCTAGGTCAGGCATGGTGCTCAAGCCTGTAATTCCAGCACTTTGGGAGGCCGAGGTAAGCGGATTGCCTGAGCCCAGGGGTTCGAGACCAGCCTGGGTAACTTGGTGAGACCCCATCTCTACAATAAATATAAAAATTAGCCGGGTGTGGTAGCGCACCTTCCAGCTACATGAAAGGCTGAGGCAGAAGGATTGCCAAAGTCTAGCAGTTCAACGCTGGGGTGGCCATGAGCTTGCCACTGCACTCCAGCCTGGATGACAGAGTGAGACTGTGACTCAAAAAACAAAAGAATATCTCCACATCTAATTGTCTCATCATTACCCCTCAAAATATCCAGTAGAAGTTTTGAGCTTGAAAGAAATGAAAGACTTTGAACCTGCTGCTCTGCCTTGAATTCCTTTTGTAATTTAAGTGGAACAAATAGACCCTGAATGTTTCTCAGTGTGGAAAAATTCATTTTGTTGGTTGAGTTGGAAACTTTTTCTGATAATTCAAGAGGATGACTAGGCAAAAGTTTATTTTTCACACAAGAAAAACCTTTCTGAAGAAGAGCATGACTTTCAAAAGGTTCACTTGCTGAAAGCTCAGTGATTGGGGTACTGTCCTTTAGCTGAGATCTGAGTCCTCTGGCATTCATCTTCAACTGCTCTGCAAATAGCCCCTCAGCCTCATTACCATCAGCCAACCCCGATGCTCACTTCTGTTTTGAGGGGGTTATGTTTTGTTTTATTTTATTTTATTATTTTATTTTATTGAGTCAAGGTCTCACTCTGTTGCCCAGGCTGGAGTGCAGTAGTATGATCACAGCTTACCACAGCTTCCAACTCCTGGGCTTCCAACTCAAGTGGTCCTCCTGCCTCACCCTCCCAAATAGCTGGGACTACAGGCATTTGACCCCATGCCCAGCTAATTTTCTAAAAAAATTTTTTGATGAGACAAGGTCTCACTATGTTGCCCAGGTTGGTCCCAAACCCCTGGCCTCAAGCAAGTCTCCTGCCTCAGCCTCCCAAAGTGCTAGGATTACAGGCATGAGCTACCATGCCCAGCCAGGGGGTTCTGTTTTAATGCCCAAATCTGTCTGCTCTCCAAAAGATCTTGGATTTTTTACATTCATTTTGATATTTTATATCCAACACATCTAGAAAGTACTCCATAGATTGCCTCATGTTTCCATGTTAATTGCCCACACATGACAGATCTTTCTTTGCAACAGATGAAACACGTGGTGAGTCCAAATTGCTTTCCATATTATCTGGGTTATGAGTGTGCTCTCTCTCCGTTTCTATATGGCAAGCTTCCAGGAAAGAACGACTTGACCAGGGGTGTGATGTGCGGGTATGACTCCCCAAGGCTCCAGTGAGAAACCTGTTAAGCTTTACTTTCTTCTTGGTTGGAAAATTTTCTCTCTGTAGTGAAATACAAACAAGCCTCTCATGCCTTGGCGTCTGATTGCTAATGAGACCTGCAATTTCACACGTTGTCATTAGGAAAATTTGTTCTAGCTCCAGCAGGACAGCTCTGACAGGAGGTCGTGGTGTGCTTCTTCTGGGTTGGGAGCCACATGTAACCTTGGTGCTGGGGAAACATAAATGTAATTCCTGCCCTTCATCAGGAAATGTGGGGTTGAGAGTTTTAAGTGTGATTTTGAGGCAGGAATAGAAAACACCTAAAAATGTCAAACCCATATTTGTAACAAATTAAAAGAATCAGCTGACCACATCTGAGTCCAGTTATTAATTTATTTTATGGTATGCCAACATTTGAGCACCATTAGAAGGAACACCAGTAGAAACAACGGAAAGGACCTACCATGTGTGGAGAAGCCGCTTATTTCAGCTACCATCTTTTAAATCTCTAGTTCCTTCCTCTTGTTCTCTGATTATTCTTTTTTCAAATCCCCCTATTCTGGTTCATAAATCTTATTGAGTAAGGTTTTCTTCTATTCCCCAATTATCTTTGTTTCCAACCGAATCTGTCTTCACTTCTCTCTGTATTGATGTTTCTCTTTCAGGCCATTGGTTCTTGTAATACCTTGATGACATTTGGTTGTGTGGTCATATTTAAGAGAAAGATCTGTGTAACTGGGTGGCTTCTCCCCAGTGAGAGTACTGACTGGGTGCTCAGGGCTGGGGTTGGGACAGATGGGGAACTCATTTTTAGGCTGAAGCCACTTGATGACCCAGAATGAGAACTTTCCTTTGGGGACCAGGGTGATAACCCTAATCCTCAGATTCTCCAGTGTGTGTTGTTTAATTTCTAAGCCAGGGGCAATGACTGCCAGCACTGTAGGAGACTGAGGCAAGAGGATTGCCTGAACCCAGGGGTTCGAGACCAGCCTGGCAACTTGATGAGACCTTATCTCTACAATAAATAAAAAAATTAGCCAGACATGGTGGCACGCATCTGTGGTTCCAGCTGTTGGAAGGCTGAGGCAGAAGGATCACCTGAGCCCAGCAGGTGAAGGCTGCAGTGGCCGTGAGCATGCCACCGCGCTCTAGCCTGGGTGACAGAGTGACATTCTGACTCAAAAAAAAAATTTTATTTTTGGAAAAGGGCTATCTAGGACTTGCTTACTCTTGCCTAAGGGTGAATGCCAGCTGCTGTGTTTGCTGAGTGTGCGTATGAGGACAGGGAGTGGGGGGTAGGGGAGTGGGGGAAAGCTGGGGCCTGCAGGCTGTCTGTCCATCCTCCTCCAAGGCCTGTTGTTGGTCTGTTAACCCTTTCCCAGCAGCTGGCTTCCAGTATGTAGTAACTTCCCATCCCTCCACAGTACTTACTTACCTTGTCCTCAAGGAATGGACTTATTCCTTTCTGTACTTCTGTTCCCGCAGTATGAAGGGTTGAGGCTGAGAGAGCATGCCTGGTGCCTTTCTAAAAATGGAAACACATACATTTAGTGTTTGTTATCCCACAAGTAATATTTCTAGCAAAATAACTAAATTAGTGTATTATTTGCATTAAAGTAAAAAAGTACTTATATACTGCTTAAGAAAGTATATAAGTAATATATAAAATGTGTTCCTTATAGAAATGCAAGTATGAAAGCATGTATGCTGCAAAGGAAAGTGGCTCTTCTCTATTTCCAAACCACCCAAGTCTGCTCTTTCCCAGAAAGTAGCTGCTGCTCATCACTGGGTGTCTGTTCTTCCCAGCCATGGTTAGTGGGTTTACATATCTACGTCCATGTCTGGTGCTAGTCTGTCTTTTTAATTTAGATGAAGTGAAGTTTTATGTATTGTTTTGTGATTTTTTTTTGAAGATTTTATTTTATTTTATTTTTTAGAAAGTAGGATTTATTGAGAAGAAAGAAAAGCTCCTGATACGATTTTCAGGTCAGCCTGGGCTTCGAGAGTGTCAGCTCAGTGGGTCAGCCAGCCAAGCCCCAGAGAGGGCCGTCTCGAGGGGCTGGTAAGCCTTGCCCTGGAAGTGTTAGCTCTGATAGGCTGGCAAACTACGCCCTGAGAGTGTTGCTGGTTCAGTGAGCTGGCAAGCCTAGCCCCCAGAGTGTTGGCTGTGATGGGCTGTCAAGCCAGGCCCTGAGAGTGTTGCTGGTTCGGTGGGCTGGCAAGCCTAGTCCCTGGGGTGTCTCAGCTTCGGAGTCTCGCCCTCTTCTAGCAGCTCTCCTGGCTCAGCTGGCTCTATCGGCTGGCAAGCCAGCCTCTGGGGTACACGGCTCTTTGGCTCCGACGATCTGCAATTCTTCAGGTCGCAGCTCTTCAGGGTTGAGGTTCTTGTCTCATGCCCAGGAAGAATGAGGGACACGGACAGCCGGAAAGTGAGAAAGCAGGCTTTACTGAGAGGATAGAAAAGCTCCCACAGTGGGAGGGGACCTGAGGGGGTTGCCCGTGAATTTTTTTTTAACTTGTCATACATCTTGGACAGTTTTCCATGTCATTTGATGTAGAGCTATCATTCTTGGTTGCAGTTTTTCCAAAAAGGCAAAAATCTATTAATTTTTTGTTTTATTCAAACTTAGCGTGCATCCCACCCAAATGAGAAATCCTTGTCATATCTGTAAATAATCCCAGCCGATTGAACTGAAAACTTGAATTGCATGAAATAGTGCAAGTTGAACAGATCGTACACAATATATGACAGTATTTAGAAGTTCAATTCAAATATCAAGCAAGTGAAATACTAACACTTTATTATTAAGACTCATGTTAAAAAAAAATAAAAAAGACTCATGTTAGAATTAGCCAGGCATGGTGGCGTGTGCCTGTACTTCCAGTTACTTGGAAGGCTAAGGCGGGAAGGATTGCCGGAAACCAGCAGGTCAACCCTGGGGTGGCCATGAGTGCGCCACTGCACTACAGCCTGGGTGATGGAATGAGACTCCAACTCCAACTCCAAAAAAAAAAAAGGCTGGATATGGTAGCTCATGCCTGTAATCCCAGCACTTTGGGAGACTGAGGCAGGGGGATTGCTTGAGGCCAGGAGTTCAAGACTAGCTTGAGCAGCATAGCAAAACCCTGTCTCTTCAAAAAAAGTGTAAAAAATTAACCAGGCATGGTGGTGCACCCCTGTAGTCCTAGCAAATTGTAAGGCTGAGGTGGGAGGATCACTTGAACCCAGGAATTCAAGAATGCAGTGAGTTATGGTCACACCACTGGACTCCAGCTTGGGTGACAAGGTGAAACTCTATCTCTAAAAAAAAAGAAAAAGAATAATTCATGATCTTATCCCAGTTCATGTGTGGAGCAGAATGAAGTCAAATTTATTTTGCTCAGGGTTAAGGAGACAAGCCAGTTTGCACGTCTTCTGTAAAATACATTCATAATGAATATTCAAGTTTAAAGTGTCCTGTTCTCTTCCCTATTTTGTCTTAGTATTTCCTGCCTGTTTTCTTTGTTTATTCTCCATGTTCTTAAGCCCTTGCTTTGTTAGCTGTCTTTTATGTGCAGGTCTTGAAACTGGATTGTCTACCTGCAAGTGTACTCTCGGGTTGTTAATTTCCCTTTTAAGACAGTGGAGACATCTCCTGACAAAAACACATATTTTGGGACCCAGGTCCACACTCCCTGGAGAAAGGTAGAAGTCTCCGCTTTTGAAGGGCGAAGATCATATACACAGCCAGTTCTGGCAGGTCTTCATGGTGCTCCACATCAAGAGATTTTGAGAGTTCTGGCACACTTGGATTAGCATTGGGTTTCATTGGATATGTGACAGAATGACTCTACTTCCCATTTCACATTTCTTCATCTGCAGAAAGCTGGAACTCACTAGGCCTCCTGCGAGGTTGGGTCATAGCTCCAGCTCACACCCTGCTTTTAACAAAAATGGCTACCATTTACAGAGCACTTAACTGTGTAGGCACTGTTGTGTGAGTTTCACTTTGTCTCAACTAATCCTCAAAACAATCCTATGCCGTATGCCTTGATGGGTAAACTGAGGTCCATAGAGGTTAAATAACTTGCTAGTTTAGAGTTCTGGTAGAGCTGGACTTCAAACCAGTCTGCCTAGTGCCAAAGCCTGGGGTTTTAACCTCTGTGCTACACATTCACCACTTAGCCAGTGAACCCTTGAGAGCACTTTCGAAGAGAAGCCTGTAGGCACCACCCACTAGACAAATGGGCGACTGTGGGAGGCTAGATAAGGCCCCAAAGATATTCATATCCTTATCCCCAGAACCTGTGAGTGTCACTTTACATGGCAAAAAAAGAACTTTGTAGATGCGATCAAGCAGGATCTTGAGCTTGGGAGATGACCTTGGATTTTCCAGGTGTCCCCTCTGCAATCATGTATCAATATAAAAGGGAGGCAAAAGGAGGAGGAGGACGAGGCAGTGTGATCACGGAGGCAGAGTTCGGAGTGATCCGCCACTAGCCAAGAAATGCCAGCAGCTGCCAGTAGCTGGAAGATGCAAGAATGGAATCTGCTCTGGGGACTTGGAGGAGGTGTAGCACCATTGACACCTTAATTTGGCCCGGCAATCTTGGTTGCCAACTTGTGGCCTCCCGAATGGCGAGATAATAAATTCATTCTGAGGTTTGTGGTAATTTGTTAGAGCAGCCAGAGGAAACGAATACAGTGACTTTGTGACCTCTCTAGGCCTGTTTCCTGATCTGTAAAATGAGAATCTTAATAGAACATATCTAGTACTTAAACACGGATGAATTTATTTATTTGAGTTGAAGTTTCACTCTGTCGCCCAGACTGAAGTGCAGTGGCACGCTCACGGCCACCGCAGCCTCGACCTGCTGGGCTCAAGTCATCCTTCCACCTCAGCCTTCCAAGTAGCTGGACATAAAGGTGCAAACTACCATGCCCGGCTAGTTTTTTGATTTATTGTAGGGACGAGGTCTCACCATGTTGCCCAGGCTGGTCTTGGACCCATGGCCTCAGGCAATCCTCTTGCCTCAGCCTCCCAAAGTGCTGGGATTATAAGTGTGAGCCACCACGCCCAGCATAATGAACTTAAAATGCTTGGCAGTGTGCCTGGTACAAGGTAAATGCTCAACAGTGATAAGGAATTGTGATCACTAGCAGGCTGGGATAGGAGCAGACATAAGTTGCTTTGGGAACATGTGGGAGCTCTCCCAGGCTGCTTTAGCTCATGTGATGCACCTGGCCATCCAGTGAGGTCATCTGGGCATTTTAGAGACAAATAAATGGAAATTAAAAGTGACAATAAGCTGGGCTTGGTGGTTCAGCCTGTAATCCCGCGCTTTGGGAGGCTGAGGTGAGTGGATTGCTTGAGCTCGCGGGTTCGAGACCCCTGGGCAACTTGGTGAGACCTCATCTCTACAATAAATCAAAAAATTAGCCGGGTGCGGTAGCGCGCGCCTATAGTTCCCGCTGCTTGGAAGGCTGAGGCAGAAGGATTGCCGGAGTCCAAGCAGGTCGAGGCTGCGGTGGCTGGGAGTGTGCCACTGTACTCCAGTCTGGGCGACTGAGAGTGAGACTCCAACTCAAAAAAAAAACGTGACAATATATGGCATTTACTGAGCAAATGGTAGGGAATTGACCAAAAAAACTCCACCTTCATTTTCTAATAGTGACTGCAGCCGTCAGAGAAACACTTTTCAGGCGGTAATTCTTGTTACCTGGTAGATGCCCCATTAACGTTCTTATTTTTCTGGATCTCACTATGATCTGACTCTGATCTAACTGGTCATTCCAGGACATGTCAATAAACATTGCAATGGGGAATTATAAGTGTAAATTCAATTGCCTGTCAGGAACATGACCAATGACCAGTGTGCTCTCCTCTGTCTCCACAGCATGAGCCGAGGGAACCCTGTTGTGGTCTGGGGGCCTGCGTCCCAGATGCCTAAGGATTTCTCCTCCCTGAGGGTTGGACTGCAGCAAGGCCAGTGAGTTTGCCTTTGAGGTGTTCCCATTCGTTCACCCAGCTCCAAGAGACGTCATCACCTTCGTTGTGAGTTGCTCCGGGCAAGTGATGGAGGAATTAGCAGCATGGCCTGGAGTGGCTCTGAGCAGGCCTGAGCCAGCTGACACACACCACTTAGGTTTCCAAGGAGCCAAGCTGTCCCCACTCATGCACGGCTGATGCGCTTGTGGCTAAATGCGGTGCAGGCAGGGCCACAGGCCAGATTCAGGGCAGGGATAGAATCCCACATCCATCACCAGGGAGACAATGGTCTGCGTGCGTGGCCGCAGCTGGGGCCAAGGAGAAAGCTCAAAGGGACAGTCACCAGAGAAAGGGGACCAGAGTGCAGTGTGCACAGATCTTGTCTTGGGTTTTCACTGCTGACAAGCCACTTAACTGCCTCCAGGTTTATCTGCGTCTAAGATAGAGATAGCAATATTGACACATCTCACTGGAGACTTATGAAAACAACATTCCTGACAGACGTGGGACTCATGGCTGGAAGGTGGTGTGTAAGTGCAGGTGACAAACTCACTGTGTGTTTCTGTTTTCAGCAGTGCATTGGGGGCATGTAGACCACCAGAAAACATTTTTGGAGTCTGATAAAAACAACAACAACAACAAAACAAGCAACTATTTGTTTTAGGTGCATGGATTGTCTTTGGTTTTCTACAGGCTTGGGGAAATTGCATGTGTGATTCAGACTTCAAAATTGTTTTCCACCTATTACTGTGATTAGTGATAAAGGTGCTTAAATCATTTGAGAATGCTGTAGTTAGTGATTGTTTTCAAATGTTGGCCAACTTTGCTTTTAAAAATTCCTAAATTCTGTTGTGTAGTTTATGAGTTTTATGAGTTTTGTGTGGAGTCTGGAACATTTCTTCCCAAGTTGGGTGGGGAATCTATCTTAAAAACAAAGCACAAAGAGGAATGGTTGTTCTTTCCCCATGGGATTTGCTATTTCTGGGGAGTCCTCCTGAACTTGTTAAGTGGACATGTTTTCTGTTTATTTAAGGCTAAGCAGTTGACCTCGGGCCTCCCTGTAAAGTCATTCAGTGTTGTTTTTTGTCCGTTGGAGTCTTGAGGGAGTCTGCTCTGTGTTCTTGGTTAATTAAGCCTCTCTCTTGTGTATTTTGTCTGTCTAAATAGTTCCTGTAGGTCTAGGTGAATGGTGACTATTAAAGAAAAAATGAACTTTTCTGTAATCCCAGTGCCTTTGGGAGGCAGAGGCAAGAGGATCACTTGAGGCCAGGAGTTTAAGACCAGCCTAGGCAACATAGTGAGATCTCATCTCTCCAAAGGGGGAAAAAATTAGCCTGGCGTGGTGGCATGCACCTGTAGTCCCAACTACTTGGGAGACTGAGGTGGGAGGATCACTTGAGCCCGGGAGTTTGAGGCTGCAGTGAGCCATGATTGTGCCACTGCCCTCCAGCTTTGAGACCTCATCTCAAAAAAAGAAAGAAAGAAAAAAAAAAAAACTTTAGTGGAGTAACGCAAATTAAACACTCCATTTTTTAAAAATTAGAAAAATGATATAAATGAAATATAAAAATAAAGATGATCTATAATTTTCTTTTGCAGAATTAACCATACTGGCATGCATGTATATTTTAAGCAAAAATGGGATTCTAATGTATGTACTTGCTGTTTTGTGACATGCTTTTGGGGTAGAGTCTTTTGGGTCTGGGAAGAGCATAATAAATCTTCGCATCTCCTGCTTCTGTTGCTGGGTGGTAGAATGAGGACTTAAAATAACTTACTTTTTATAAAGTTTTCAAACTAAGTTTATTAGAGAAAAGACAGGGTAATGTGTCAGAGCTGCCATGTGCAAAAAAACCTGCCCTTTTGAAAAAAATTTTTTTTTTTAATTTTAAAGATGTGGGGTACAATTCAGGGTTAGGTACATAAATGTTCATTATGCAGGTACCCTTGTTGATGAGGTGTGCCCAGAAGAACTGTCAACACTTGCTCTCTCAGGTGCTGCTCACTGCCTTAGCCCTCATGCCTGGGCAACAGCACACATCCCAGAAGTAGTAAACACTGGCTGACCTGAAGCTTCTGAGTGGATGCTGGTCCCAGCCAGTCCCACCCATTCTCCTTCCCAATTTTCCCCCATACTTACAGAACCTGATGAAACATACTATGCAGTGCAACTCACACACGACATGCCTGTGAAATTTTAACATAATGTACGCCCGTGTGACTACCACCCAAGATATAAAACGTCTCCAGCATCCCAGAAGTGGCTTGTGTCTCCCCTGTCCCCCGCAAGTCAATCCCTTTCCCCCAACCCCCACCCTGTGATCACATTCATTCATTCCTAAACACTGACTTTATCATATTACTCTCCACCTCAAAACATTCCATAGGATTACTGTTCGTTGTCTTGCTGCTTCACCTCTAAAAGTCTGCCTCATTCTCTTGGCCCACCCTCTTAAGGGTACTTGGCTGAATCAGCTGGGCCTCCATCGTCAACCTCCCTGCCCGCCCCCCCTCCCACCACTGCCAGGCTCCACCGGGGGCTTTAGTCACTGTGTCCTTACTAGAACTACCTTTCCTCAACTTCATAAGCCTCGCCAGTCTTTCAAATTTCAGCTTAAGTCCTGTTTCCTCCAAGACCCACCCCCCAGGTTCTTGCCCCCTCTGAATTAGCTGAGTTTCTGCATATGTGGGGTCACAGAAGCCTGTCCCAGTTGCATTCCATTCCCACTTGCAGCTCCCGATGACCATTTATATCCTGCACAGACATTTCTTCCAACCCTTCTCACCCTTCTCTCTCACATCATGGGACTGCCTGAGGGTCTGTCACTTCCCACTCCCAGGCCCACCTCAGTGTCTGTCTCTCCCCTTTTCCCTGCCCTGCTCTTGGGTCTCTTCTACCCAGGTCCCCAAGTCCTGTCCCACGGACTGTTAGGTACTGCCTCTGCTACCAGGTCTTCAGATCTGATACCAAAACATCCTGGGACCTGCCCCTGCTCAGAGGACAGGGGTAGACTGAGGGGAGAGAATTTGAGCAGATGAAAACTCTTTATCTGATACTTGTGCCCTTTGCACCTATCAGTTAGCGAGTGTCCCGTTTTCTCTGCTGTTCCGACATGTTAACCTCACTCACATCTAGATCCGGGCTTCCCATGGCACAAGCAGAGTTGGCACCATCAAGGAGTTTAAATAAGATATTGTAGCTAAGGTACTGAGCACAGGGTGGTCAGGCTGAGAAGGGGGCACTAGCATCAAAAGCCTACAGTCCCTTCTCTAGTTCTTGTCAGCCAGGGCTGGTGGGGCAGCGTCCTGAAGCTCTGCGTGTGTGGATGGGGGACTTCTTGAAACCCTCCCATCTGTAAAGAACACAGGCCCTGGAGTTGTAGAGCCAGGGCCAAGGCCCAGCGCCACGTTAGCCCTTCCTGAGTAACACGGGGATCATAATCCCTGCACCTCAGATGAGCAGCAAGGACACACGTCAGAGTTGCAGATGGAAACACTGCCCCCCATGAGAGCTAGTTAAAGGGTAGACGGTGCAATGTGCTAGCATAAAGCCGGCGGCCTGGTTCTAACTTGCAGATGTAATTGGACTTTCTCAATTGGTGGCTGGCAAATTCAACCCCCTAGTGAAAAAGTCCGGTTCTAGGCAGAAAAAGTTTTTGTTATAGACTACTTCCCGTTGTAAGCAAACTCAGGAGTCTGCTGCCTGCGTTTAAATCTTGGTACTTACGCTGACTTTGGAAAGTGTCTTCATCACTCCAAGCCTCAGTTTACTTGTTTGTGAAATGGGGATAATAGATTCTTCCTTCTAGAATTGTTGTGAGGGGCATATAAGGTAGTTTATGCAAGTATGTAGCATAGTGCTTGACTCAGTAAATATTACTGTTTTTATTGTTTCCTAGTGTTTGTTGCTCAGTGAATAAATGAATGGATTGGTCTGGATTTGGCTCCTAAGGGTGCTTTTTTGTTCTTCTCTTAACATTTTCAGGCTGATGCCATCTGACTCTGTCTAGACAGAGAACAGTTTGACTAGGCATGTGGGGAAGGAAGAGGTGAAATTAAAGGCTTCGGTCAGGAGTGGAAAGCTGCCTGCAGAGGACAGCGAGACGCCAGGGCCTTCCCCACACCAGGCGAGGTCTCCATGCAGCTGCCACTTCCCTCTCTGTTTCTTCAGTGAGGCCAGTTGATTGTGGTTTTATTCCCAAGCACAGTTCCTTGATTAATCCTGGCAAGATTGTGGCTGTAGTTTTATTATCTTTCTGGGTGGCCAGGATGAGACAAGTTGAGATATTTTACTATAAAAGAACAACCATTATTGATATTTGGAAGACCTTGACCCCTTTCCCATCTCCTCAGAGAACTGTGAGAGCTGAGCCTATAGGGGCATAGACCAGTGTCATCCCCCAGTCCTCCCACACATACACCTCAACCCCCAGAGAAGGGTGGGGAGTTCCAGGATCACTCTGAGGGCAATAGTGACACCATCTGGTTCTGTCCTTGCCACTGACTTGCCATATGGCCTTCAGAAAGTCCCTTCCCCTCTCTGGGCCTCAGAGTCGCCATCTACAAAATAAAGAAGAGAACCCTTTCAGTCTATGAGACGCCTCCTGTGGTAGATGGTGTAAGTTGGGAACACAGGTTTGGGGGTCTTTCTCCATCACTAAGTTCTCTAGATTGTTCACCTTCTGTAAAATGGGGATGATAAACAGTAATTGACCCCACAGGGCTGACCTGAGAATGGTATGGCCATTCAAGTGCTGAGCATGGGGTCTTCCTGTGAGCCAGTATCAAAAGCCTGCAGCTCCTCTGATTTCTGTTGGCCAGGCCAGATAAGCCATGGTCCCAAAGTGCTGAGTGTGTATGTCTGTGCATTCACTCCGGTGTGTGTGTAGAGCTTGGCCCTTCTTCATGGTGCTCTGGAAAGATCTGGCCAGGGAGCCCTCCTGGAATCTCAGGTAGCAGAAGCCGAGAGTCACTGCCTTCTCCCTTGGGCAGTGTGCCCCAGGCTGTGGGGGCTCTGCACCTCTTAGTTGTTTCTTGAGTTGTATTATTTGGAGAGGCTGGACCCTCCTACCTGGAGGTGACTAGCCAGCTCCCTGCCAGGGTGAAGCACCCCATTGAAGATGGACCCCCACTCATCTGCTGTGGGGCTTTTCCTTTGCCCTGGGGGTCTACTTGAAGGCAGGGGTACCCAGTTCATCCCCTGGCCCTGCCCCAGGATTCTGGGTTTGAACTCAGGTCAGCTCTGCCCTGGGACTCCCTTCCTTCTCTCTTCCCTTCTTGGACTATGTGGGGATTGTTTCACAACAGAACACTTTGCTAAGTGATGCAGGAAGTAGGCCCCTGGGGAGGCAGATAGAGCCCACAGAGCTGATAACAGAGTGAAGCCCCTGGATACCTCTGGGGCCTGGGGCAGGGTCAGAGATAAGAGGAAATGCCAGGCTTATCATCTGCCTGAGTTCTTCTAGCGGAATCACCCTGGCCGGCTGGGCGCCTTGGTCCCAGTGCTGCAGGCAGTTGGACAGTATCATCTCCAGGCAGAGCAAACAGTTGGCACGGCCAGCAGCCACGGGGGTGGGGATTCTGTGCCCCTCTCCAGCCCTGCATGGTCCCAGAACTAGAGGCCGCCACGGGCGTCGGATTACACCAAGATATTTGCGGTAAGGGCAGTGCCAGGCCAGTGTGCTTTGAAGTAGGAGCCTGAGGAACAATTGGTTGGGTCATGCGACTGAGGGAGCCCTGGGTGATAATTGTTCCCCAGACCTGGGTCCTCTTGTACTGAGCAGAAAGCTTTGGTTTGTGGCACGGTTTGAGAATGGTTAACCTGGGCCTTTCTTAACAGAGGCAGGGTGCAGTGGGCAGTCAGTGCTAGTGGCAGCCAACCCTGAAGTTGTCTGTGTTGAATTCTGTGGACTTCGGATTTTTTTTCCATGTTCTCCTTTCTTAAATAAGCTCAGCTTAACAGAGGACATGTTTGCACTTTCTCAGCTCACACCAGCTAACGGTGCCATGGGGGAGGTGGCGTGGGCTGGGCCAGGGCCCTGAGGTGCTGGTTTAGCTGTCTCCTCCTCTCTCTCTTCCTGCCTCTGCCCCTCACGGAGGTAACTGAGCACACCACTCTCTTTGTTAGGCTGACCATCTGGGACAAGAAGGGGAGAAAGTGATTGACTCTCCCAATAAAATGACTCAGGAAACAATGAGAAGGCACAGAGTGCCCAAAGCCTGTGACACACTGCATGAGGGCGTTCTAGGGCCAGGTTCTAGGGCCAGGCACGGTTGCTCCCAGCACTTTGGGAGGCCTGAGGGGGGAGATTGCTTGACCTGAGAGTTTAAGACCAGCCTAGGCAACTTAGCGAACCTTGTCTTTACAAAAAATCAAAAAATTAGCCAGGCGTGGTGATGCTCACCAGTAGTCCTAGCTATCTGGGAGGCTGAGGCGGGAGGATCACTTGAGCCCAGGAGTTTGAGGCTATGATGAGCCGTGATCTTGCTACTGCACTCCAGCTGTGATCTTGCTACTGCACTCCAGTGTCCTCCCAAAAAAGATTGGCAGTCCTAATCTCTACCATTCTCATGGGCTTACCATGTGCCAGGAGCTGCGCGAAGCTTACATTAATACTCGAACAACCCCGTGGTTATTGCATCGTTATGAGCCCCCATGCAGATGAGGAAAGCTGTGTTCAGAGAGGTCAAGTGTGGGGTATACTGCTAGCCCAGATGGCATTGTGCGGGAAGTAGGAAGGGGCAACTTCCCCTCTCTCAGAAAACTGTCATATTTGTTTTTGTTAGCGCAAGGCCCTTCTCTGCCACAGGCTGCGGCACTGCTGTTGTAAATCCACAAGTCCACCAAGGAGGCTGTGCGTTTGGCCTCTTGGCTGTTGGGCCCTTGAGTTCTGCATCACCCGCTTTATGTCCTATCCCCAGAGGCAAACACATTGCCATCTTTTGGCTGTTTTTTCTGATACTTGCCTCCATATTTCTTCATTATCCATTCTGTACTTTATCTGGGTACTTCCTGTTAAGATAAATGAGGATTTAGCTCTCTCACACGCCCCACCGCTCCTCCCCACCTTACTACAGATGTGTCACTGTTTACTTAATAAAAGGTTTACCTTATTATGACTATAACATTACTCATCGCAAAATCAACTATTGTGCTGTAATCTCATTTCTTCTTGCTATAACTATGATTTTCTTGGTGTCTCTAATTCATTTTGTGCCCCCTTTGCCCTGTCTGCCATCATCATGCTGAGGGTTAATGTTTGAGCACTTCCTATGAGGCAAGCAGGATTCCAGGTGCCTTCCAGGCATTCTCACTTTCCAGGTGCCTTCCGAGCATTCTCACTTTCCAGGTGCCTTCCAGGAGTTCTCATGTTCCAGGTGACTTCCAGGCATTCTTATGTTCCAGATGCCTTCCAGGTGTTCTCATGTTCCAGGTGCCTTCTAGGCATTCTCATGTTCCAGGTGCCTTCCAAGCGTTCTCTCTCCCAACCCATCCATGAAGTTTGTGCATGGTTACTATTCTCATGTAACAGACCAGGAAGCGCAAACTCAGGTTAGGTGAACACTGGCCCACAATGCCAGCTAATAACTGGCAGAGGCAGGAATTAAATCTGGACAGTCTGACTCCAGGCCCCATGCTCTTAACATTTTCCTACATGTCTTTAATTACATTATATTGTAACTGATCTTTCTCCCTGGAGTCCTTCCTTTGAAGATCTCCATTTTTCTGTTTCATTGTTTGGCCTAGGTTGAAGCTAGGAGCTCGCATTAAGATTTGTTTATGACTCATTTTGCTGGAGTGCTTTAAAGGAGCTCCCTTAGAAAGTGAATACAGTTTTTACATTTTTGAAAATCATAAAACTCTCCACTCTGTCCTTTGAAAATTGTGCAATGTTGTCAAAATTCTAAGGAGAAATACTTTCCAGTCTAGGATTCTGCACCCAGCCTATCTTCCAGCATTCAGGTGTTTTTAGGATGAGACGTCTGATGTCATTCTTATTCCAGTTCTTTGGTAGGTGTCTTAGTTCATAATTTATAAAGAAATTGGATTTATTTTTTCAGTTATGAAGGCTGAGAAGTCCAAAGTTGAGGGAGAAATCTGGTGAGGACCTTCTTGCTGGTGGGGACTTTAACAGTCCTGAGGCGGTGCAGGGCGTCGCATGGAGAGGGGCTGAATGTGCTACCTCAGGTCTTTCTTCCTCTCCTTATCCAGCCATGAGCCCCACTACCATGATAGCCCATTAATCCATTAACCTACTAGTCCATTAATCCATGAACTGATCATTCATGAGGGCAGAGCCCTGGTGACCCAACCTCTTAAAGGCCTCACCTCTCAACACTGCCACATTGAGATTGAATTTAAACATAAATTTTGAAGGGGACAAATATTCAAAGGTATGTGATCTTTTTTTTCTTTTACATTTCAGGGAACTGTTATAGTCTTCTCTTTATCCCTGTGTTCTAAAATTTCATAATGACTTTAGTATTTCCTTGATATATTCCTTGCCTTTTTCTCATTTCTGCTCCTGAAACTCCAATTAATTAGGTGTGAGACCAACTGAACCTGTTGTCAAACATTTTTTCTCTGCTTATTATTATTATTATTTTTTTTGAGTTGGAGTCTTACTCTGTCGCCCAGACTGGAGTGCAGTGGCCGCTCCCGGCCACCGCA
>CAUYQG010004233.1:0-15558 GCA_963574415.1 Tarsius wallacei
AAAGCAAACTGATCAACGATTTGCCCAGGTGCATTTAAGCCCCTTTGTCCAGAGTTAGTAAAGGAGGGGAACATCTCCCTCTGCCACCTGGTTCCCGGCAAGAATTTCCCACTGCTCCAGCCCAAGCTCATGCATACGTTTACAATCCAAAGTGTCCTTGACTGTCCTAAAATGTTTGCAGCAGAGAGGGAAAGAGGTCCATGGCCAAGGGCATGGGCAAAGCACAGCACAGCTCTGTGTGTAGAAGCCAGACAGGGGCTCCAGGCCCTGCTTGCCGGGATGCAGAAGGACTGGGTTTGTTCACAGAAGCAGAAGCACAAACCAGAGCCCGCTGCTAGAGCCCAACAGGTCAATGCTGGGGTGGCCATGAGCATGCCACTGCCCTCTAGCCTGGGCAATGGAGTGAGACTCCAACTCAAAAACAAAGCAAAAAAAAAGAGCAAGAGCCATGAAGCAAGGAAGGTGAATTTGAAGTCCACCTAGGCCATGCACTAACCAAGCAGTATTAGGCAAGGTATTTAACTTCTCTGCACCTCTGCTATTCACGCAGTCACAGCCTCCCCTGCCTGGCCTCCCCTCCACCATCCACGTGCCAGGGGCTCTTCTTTTTCCCACTCAGCGTGAGGGGCAGAGGGGCCAGCTGGAAGCGAGTTGCCCAGGTGGGGAGAGGGATGTGTGAGCCAGGAGCAAGGAGGCACCAGAACTGTGGGCAGGAACAGCTCTGCCTGGGAACGGTCCACCTCAGGGAGTGGCGTCCTTGGGAGAAAATTTCCAGGCGGGGTTTGTCAAGAGGGGAGGTGTTGACAACCGTGGTGGCGGCTCCTCTGACGAGGTGACCCTGCTCAGCCCAGGGGAAGGCGGCAGACACACCGTCCCACCCCTGAGGATTTCAAGCTGGCTTTCTAAAGGGAGCAGTGCTCTTCGTGCTCAATATAGCTCCGGCTTATTTCGTAGTAAATTATTCAGATGTTAATTGCATTGTAAACAAAGCGCTACCTTTCTTTCCCTTCCAATTATCGTCATAAAATGTGCGGGTGCGGGGAGGAGGGAACAGGGAGCCAGAGCCAATGTAGGAGGCTGGGCTGAGGTTCCAGATTTTGGCTTCCAGAGGGAAGGGGCCCGTGGTGGATGCCTGGCCTGGGCCCAGAGTGCAGCGAGAAGACTTTGGTCCCTGGCCCAGAACTCCAGGGTGGGAGATGAGGGGGTCAATGTCTTGCAGCCTGTATTCCTCCCCTTTCTCCTTTTCTCTGCACCCCCCACCCCCACCCCAGCACACTGTTTAAATCTATCCAGCAAGAGCTACAAATGATGGTGACACCCTTCCCAAGGCGGCTGGGTTGGAGGGGAAAGCATTTGCATGTCGCATAGACCTGGCGGAGGCAGAAATCCCAGGCCCAGTTAACCGTCTGAGTATGACTTCAGCACCAGATACGAGGGAGCCCAGGGGCCATGATGCCCCCCTTACCGGTCACCCTCTGTTCCCTGCTGCATATGAGTAGAGGTCTGCAAGAGCCGGGGAGCCGGGGACAAGGAGCTCAACCTTGGCTCTCCATGGGGTCTGAATTCACCGTGCACAGTGAATCCACTTTGGCTGCAAAGAGCCAGGCTGCTTCCCCTCTCTCCGCTGCTTCCTTTGGAAATGACTGCAGTCCTAATTAAAAGCAAATTGCTTCATCTTAAGACGTCAGGCGAGGGCGTGCTCGGTGGGGGTGGGGGTGGGGGGTGGGAGCTTCTCCAAAGGGACAGAAAACCATGCAGAGGAAGAAGAGGCACTCAAAAGAGAGGGGGGACTGTTCCCTCCATTGGGCCCTGCTTCGTGTCTGCAGAACCTGCCTGCTCTTTCTCTGCCAGCGGGTATCCCACCCACAGGAGGGATATTTGTGTTGACTCTTGACGGAATCATCTGAACTCGCCCAGAGATGAGCCAGTCTGGTGTGAGGCTCGTTTTCTTAATTCTGGATAATGATGTTCCTGAGGAAGACCCCAAGGTAGCCCTCCCATAGATATGCCAAAGAAAATCTTGTGAAGGTCCCGATTCCCAACATCATTAGCGCCAAGTCACATTTAAAGACCACCACATTGTTTATAGCACATCTTAGCTTCCTTCTCGCCCAGGAACAGGCTGGAAATGAACGATTTCCAGAGTGACTTATTCATGCATGGCATAGAGTCTCCATCACCCCCAGCCCCCTGACATCCGTTGCTGGAGACTTTCTGATTGCCCCTGAACCACTGGTCTCTGATATCCCCAGGGCTGATCTCTTTCTTTTCATAATCTTTAGAAAAAAGAAAGATTCGCTCTCTCCCCTCCCCTATCTCTCTATCTCTCTATCTCTATCTCTTCCTCCCTCCCTCCTTTTCCCCCAAGTTAACAAGGAAAAAGGCACTTGGCACTTGAGGGCTCCAAGCTAGCAACAGGACAGCATGCCCTATGCAGCATTGTCCTCGACACAGCTGGGGGTTGGGCCGGTGGTCAGCTAGGGGTGGCTGCAGAAAAGGGACCTAGGGGTGAGATGTCAGGAACTGGTCCTGTGCCTAGGATGGTTAATACCATCTGTAGGGGTTGGTAGTGGGGGGAGGCGGGGGACTCCCCCCACAAGAGCACACCTTGGATGCAAGTGGAGGAAGCAGATATAGCTGAGAGATGTTCCTTCTATTTCAATCAGAGCTATCATTTTAAGCATCAGTAGAACCTCCTGGAAGTTGCTTTAGGTCAGAAATGCTTTGAGGCAAGTTGGAAGCTGTGTGCAACCAGGGTGGACATTCCTTCACTCATTCATTCATTCCCCTTCATTCATTTATTCATCTGATACCTATTGTGCACCCCTCAGGTCCCAGCCGCTGAGGTATCCCTGGAGGTGTGTCCTGGAGGCACAGAACTGAATAAAACCAGATTCCTCCCCTCAAGGAGGCTGTGGTCTAACACGGAAAGCTAGCTAGACAAATTAGCAAAGCAATCACACCTGGGTGTAATAGGAGCTGGGATGGAAAATTCACAGGGGATGAGGTCAGATAGGAGGTGTCAGGAAAGGCTTCCCGGGCAAGCAGATCCTGAAAAGAGAGGCAGAAAAGGTAAAGGAGGGGAAACGGAGAGGAGACTGGAAAGGTCCTTCAGTTCCTCACTGCACTCCCTGGGAATGAGGTGGCCTGACCAGAAACTTGTGCTTAGCTGCCATGGCAGGCCAAGTCTCCAAACACCATCCCAAGTCACTAAGCCTACATCACCAGCTCCAAATAAGTCAATAAGCAAATGCACAAATAAGCAGCAAAAGAATTATTTACTCTCAGAACCAGGTAGACAGGCTCAATGAACAGTGCTCTTCAAGCTCGGCTGAAGTAGCAGCATGTGTTTCGGACAGCCCCAGACACAGCCGGTAGACAGTTGAGTGGCAGCTGGAGGTGGTACCTTTCCAAACACAGGTCCCGATTTGCATCTAGAATCATTGATTATGGGATTTGTTCAGTGTGCCCCCTCTTGGTATTTATTTTTCACTCTTCTAAAACCACAGCAATAGCTCAAATGTGTAATGGAATAAATATCCTAAGGGTTTCCTACCTATTATCATCTGTGGTTCTCACAACAAATTGGAAGGAGTGGGAGCATCCCTCTGGACTTTTGATGCAGTGACAGAAATACAGTTAAATTTGGCTTAAGCAGGAAACAAAATAATTATTGACTCTGGCAAATCAGCAATCCAGTGTAGTTGGCTTCAGATGTGGTTTGATCCAGGCACACAAGGAATGTCATCAGGACTGTTTTCCTACCCCTCTCAGCCATGCCTGTCTTTTGTGTCAGTTTCATTCTGGGATGTTATTATAGGCCCTTGGTGTTGGCTCCAACATTCCAGACTCACCCCAGATTTCCTGCTAACAGACCCAAGAGGGGGAAAGCATCCTTTGCCTGAACATCCCGTTTAAGTGTATGGATTCATTCTGCCTGGATTAGTCTAAGTCACATGTCCTTCTGTGAACCAATCCCTGTGGCCATGGGGACAAAACAACAGCTGGTTGTCTAGGCTGGCACAAGGGGCTCACCCTGGAATCACCCTTGTTGGCTGGGGATATATGGAGCTCTGGTCATCAGGCCTGGGACACAGACTTTACCCTGGAGCTGGGTGCTGAGTCTCACCTAATGTGTATAAACTGAGAGTCGGGTAGGGGTGTATCCTGAAGAAAAGTTTTAGTAAGAACCAAAAGTATGAGGGGATGGATGCTGGGATATATAAAATAGAAACATTCACCTGTAATCCTATAAGTTCTATTAGCCTCATTCAATGAGGTAAAAAGAAATGGGTGGAATTCATTACAATAATAAGCTGAATTTGACCCAATATATCCAAGGGATTACCATTTCACCATGCAATCCATGTAAAAAAAATATGAACCAGATATTTTGTATTCTTTTTTCATCCTAACTCTTCCAGAGCGCATGTGTATTTCCTGCTTACAGCACATCTCAACGCGATGCTAAAATTGTATCCGAAGTCCTTGATCTGTATTTCGATTTCATAATATTTGTGGTTGAAAAAGTAAGTTCACCTGCCCAAACGAGAACAAGGTAGCCTGTCCAGAGGTTTGTGCCCAGCTGTCACAGCGTGCCTGGATACGGATGATCAGTTTTCAAGTTTAAGTAAATTAAAATAAGTCAAAATAAAAAACTCAGTTCACCAGTGGCCCTAGTTATGTTTTCAGTGTTCAGTCGCCACATGTGGCTAGTGGCTACTGTCCTGAACAGGGGCTAGAAGGCAGGAACTGCCTAGAAATATCTAAAGTATCTTGTAGTATCCAGAAGTATAGAGACAATAGGAAGGTAACTGAGCACAGTGCTTAGTAACATAGCAAGAACCCAATAAGTGCTTCCTGTGGAAGGACTGACAGATTCTAATTCTGCCCCTGGCATGGATTGGCTGTGTGACCTGAAGCAAGTTACTTAACCTTTCCAGGCCTTGGCTTCTTTGTTCAGAATGTTACAAGATCCACTCTGCAGGACCCTTGTAAGACAGGTGATTCTCCTAGGCTCCTAGAACTTAGTGAATGCACAAAAATGGTAGCTATTGCTAATGAATTGAGCCTCAATCTAAGGCAGTCTCTCTTCTGTCACCGCTCTTTACAATTTTTGTTCGATAGAATATCTTTTCTGACTCAGAGACAACGCAAAGAGATGAAAAGATTGCAAAGTACAGGATGAATGTGGTAATCTCTGGGCCTTTAGGCTTCTCTTCTGGCTAACGAGTAGCAGAAGCTTTTCATCAAATCATCTAGTTTGTATTCAGGGTGACGGGGGACATCTTTACAGATGATTGTTCCACTGAACGAATGAAGACACGGACTAATTTTGGTTTTGGTAACTACTCTGTACCTGGCACTGCCCTAGCTACTTTATGTTCCTATCTCATTCAGTCCTTCCAATCTGTGGGCTGTAAATATTATTCTTCCAGTTTTGCAGACAAGATTCATTGATGCAAGGACCTTGTGCCACATTGCCCAGCTAATGTGCAGTAGCACTGGGATTCAGCTTCACAGATTCCAGAACTACAGTCAAATCAGGAGTAACATTGAGATTCCAAAGAGATGCCCCATATAAGAATTGATTTTTTTAAAATTAGTGGTGGCAATTAAAAAATTAATTTTTAAATTGATTTTTAATTTTTTTTTTTAATTAGTGGTACCGGCCAGGTTCCGTGCCTCAGCCTGTAATCCCAGCACTTTGGAAGGCCAAGGCGAGTGGATTGCCTGAGCCCGTGGGTTCAAGACCAGCCCGGGCAACTTGGCAAGACCTTGTCTCTACAATTAAAAAAAAAATAAGTGGGCATGACAGTGCGCGCCTGTAATTCCAGCTACTTGGAAGGCTGAGGCGGAAGGATCGCTAGAGCCCAACGGGTCAACGCTGGGGTGGCCGTGAGTGTGCCAGTGTACTCCAGACTGGGTGACAGAGTGAGACACCAACTCAAAAAAACAAAATAAAATTAGTGATTCCTAACCAACTATACAGGTATTAGCTGATTTTCAAAGCAACTATTTAAAAAATTCTGGTGAGAAAAGAATGAGGGGTTTTGTTTAACTTCCCCAATCAGCTCCCACCCCACAATAGGGAGAAAACTTTTGCCCCAAGAACTGAGTTTGCTGAAGAGTGCCTGGGCCACTAATTGTGCTTTTTATTTTTCTGGATTTTTGATCCAAACAATGTAGCAAGACCTTTTTTTTTAACCCATAGAGGCCACACTCCAGATTGTGTTAAACTCAATGGAATTTCATTTTTAAAATTTAAAAAAGACATCATAGAGTTACAGGTAAAGATGTAGCCAAAAGAGTTTCTATCGCAACATTGTCTATAATAGTAAATTTAAAAACAAGACTGGAATGTTTAATAAGAGTTCATATAAATAAATATGGATGCATTTGCAAGATGAAATATTTTCTCTTTAAAATGATATTATAAAAATAATAATTAGTATAATGAAAAGTATTTATCTTTGAGCAAATGGAGGGAACAGGCTATCAAAAAAAAAGTATACGGAGTGTATTTTTATTCTATTTTTAAAAATCACCTTCATATAAACAATAAGCATATGGGTATACATTCAAGGGCTAGCAGTCATTTTTATTTTCTCATCTGTGTGTTTACATATATTCTTCTCCTTTTTTTTTTTTGGAGTTGGAGTCTCACTTCATCTCCCAGGCTGGAGTGCAGTGGCACACTCCTGGCCTCCACAGCCTCGATCTGCTGGGCTCAGGCAATCTTTCCACCTCAGCCTTCCAAGTAGCCGGAACTACAGACATGTGCTGCCATGCCGGGCTAATTTTTAGATTTGTTGTAGAGACGATATCTCACCATGTTGCCCAGGCTGGTCTTGAACGTGCAGCCTCAGACAATCCTCTCACCTTAGCCTTCTAAAGTGCTGGGGTTACAGGCTTGAGCCACCGTGCCCGGCTTCATTTTTTATAATGAAAATGTATGGATATCGAAACTTGGGTAGGAGCACATTATATTTTATCGTTAAAGGCATCATTCAAAAAATTGGCCCTAACATGAATGTTCAGATTTTTAAAAGATAGGTGTATCAGCAGATAAGCAATAACGGCCATGGAGTGTTTGTTAGGTAGCAGACTTCTTTTTTTAATGCCATGTTTATAGTAGTCTCGCAATACTCCTGGAAGTAAGCAGGGTCTGTCTGACCACCCAACCAGGCACTGAAAACATGGTGCCCATGGCTCACGCCCCTCTCAGAAGCCCATGGAAACATTTTCATCTCCTTGAAAATCAGAAGGAACAAATAATATCATTCAGTCTGGATTATATGCATTTTTTTTTACCAATGCAGTTGTAAAATACAACTTTCAAGTTTTTTATTTTATTGAGAAGGGGACTCGTGAAAGCAAAAGTGCCTAGGCCCACAGAAGCCATAGTGGTACCTGTAGCACTGTTTTCATTTTATGGAGAAAGAAGCCCTGTCTTAGGCTACAAGCGTTCCTCAGGCTGGCAAGTGGTAGAATCCAAATTCTAATTATAGTCTTTGAATTTCCCACCATATTACCCTGTCCCTGCTTTTTAGCATTAACTTTTTAAAATGTTTTTAAAATTAATTAATTAACATATTTATTTAGTAGAGACAGAATCTTGCTACATTGCCGAAGCTGGTCTTGAACTCCTGGATTCAAGCAATCTTCCTGCCTTAACCTCCCAAAGTTCTAGGATTGTAGGTGTGAGCCACTGGGCCTGACCATAACATTAACTTTTTAAAAGCATTGTTTTCCAACATCTCAGTAGCGCTCCATTATTATTCAATTTTCCTTAAGAAGACCAGAGTGTTTGCAAAATCTTACCCTTTCCTTCCACAGCTGCCCACCACTAGCCACTAGGTGATTTTGCATGAGCCCTGCATTGACGACCATGTGGTTTCTGTAAACTATAAATACTGAACAGCGTGTGTTGATGTCTTGTCTGCACCTCTTAGCAGAGAAAGTAATAGTCTTAATGGGCAAAAGTCTATGAAATAAGTAATAAGTCTTCATTTATGATCCCGTGGTAGCCGGCTAATGAATCTTAACCCTGTTAGCAGCCACATGATGGAATCAAATTGGTTTTTCTTCATCTCAGTACCAGACCAAAGAACTTAAAGATAGGAGTGTTTTCAAACATCTCTCTAAAAATTTAATTTCTGATTAAATATGAGTCGCAAAATAGAAAGTTAGAGGCTAGATGGGTGAAAAGGGGATTAGGAAATGAAAATTTAATCCAGCTAGCTTGCTGGTTACTGAGAGCTCCTGTACTTTGATTCCTAGGGCAGGTCATGAGTCAGGAGCTGGTATACATTTGCTATAAAAGACCAGACAGTAAATATGTTAGGTTTTGTGGGACCGTCTCCGTCGCAACTGCTGAATTCTATTTCAGCACGAAAGCAGCCATAGCCATTATGCAAAAAAATGAGTATGACTGTATTCCAATAAAACTTTATATATAAAAACAGGTAGTAGGCCAGATATGGCCCACAGGCTGTAATGCGCCAATCCCTGAGGGTAGATCTTACTACCATTCGTGGTTCAGATAATTCCATGGGTTGAACACAAATCGTAGTGTGATTTACTCAAATCCCTCACCATGGCCTCCAAGGCCCTTGTGGTGGGGTCCTGGCTTCTCCTGGAACAGCACATCTTCCACGCCTCGGAAACACTGGTCTCCTTTCCACTTTCTAGAAAGGCTGAGTTCATTCCCACTTCATCTCCTTTGTCCTTGTCTGGCCCTTTTCCTAGAACAGACTCACCAGATTCAGCAAATAAAAACCCAAGACACCCAGTTAAATTTGAATTTCAGATAAACAACTAACAGTTCTTGTAGTATAAGTACATCCCATGCAATATCTGGGATATACTTGTATTAAAACATGTTTTTGTGTGTGTCACATTTACTTGGACATCCTGTATCTTGTTTCTTTTTTGACAGCCCCACCCTGTAATCCCCTCCCTCTGATCTTTACGTGGCTGCCTGTTAGCTTAAAAGAAGTGGTCCCTCTTGTTTTTCACTGCAAATGTCACATCCTCACAGTGTCCTCTGCTGCCTATCCTATTCGGTTGGTTTCCCCTTCAAGGCTCTCGATCAGTCTAGCTGTTTTATTTACTTCATATCTGAAAGTATCTTATTTATTTGCATACTTGACTAAGATCTGTCCCTCTGTAAAAATGGGGACTCTTTTATTCCCTAGTATTTGCCTAAAACAGTCCTTGGCATATAAAGCGTCTACAATCAACATTTGTTGAATGAATGAATGAGTGAGTTTTAATCATATTCACCCAAAAGCTAAATATGCCCCAAAAGGATAGGGATATGAATAAAACTAGCATCCACTGAGTACCAAGTGTGTACCAGGCATGGCCCAGCTGATGGCTTTCTTCCAAACTCCAGAAGCTCATGAAGCAAACTGTATCCTCAATTTAAAGGGGTGGAAACTGAGTCTCATTAAATCTCTGTAACCATCTCAAGACCTCAGAGACAGTTAGCGGGGTCGAGGTGGGAATCAAGTCTGTCATTTTAACCCCAAACTCTAAAGTCTCCTGGGTCCTAAAAAGAGCCTGTATAAATCAAATGTGTGTGCATTTGAATTTCATTTCATTAGAGCACTAATAAAAACAAAAGAAAAAAACATCTGTCCTATGTGGAAAGGAAAAACCACTTCTTGAGCATCATTGACTAAATAATTTCTTTTTTTTTTTCAAGCCCCTGTTCACTTTATTTGAACAATATTTTTTTTCTCTGTGAAACTAAGTAGAACTGAGGAAGAATCAAAGAAAACCTCATATATTAAACTCTTAAATAGAATATTTGAATTCATAGTAAGGGTCAATAGGAGAGGGATCACTTCATTTAAGCTAACTCTTAGCAACTACAAAAAATGCCAAAGAGAGCCTCGAAAACAAAATAAAGCAGAGTAAAACAGAATAATGCGTTAGCCTGGGCTTCATTTTTCCAGAACTTTCTGCCCTCTGTGGGAGAAACAGGGATCTTACTTCACCATGTTCTCATGAAGAATTCACTTTGCCACGCTTGCTAACTTTCTTTCTCTTTGCTCTGGGTTGGTCTGGAATGTCTGTCATTTTCCCTCCAGAGGTTGTAGCTTCTGATCTGAAAAAGCCAAGAAGTGCAAGAAGCAAATGCATATGCCTAAGTGTCAGAAGCCAATCTGAAAAGGCTACGTACTGTATGATTTCAACCACCTGACATTCGGGAGAAGACAAACCATTAAGACAGTGGGTGACAGAAGTTGGGAAGGGAAGGATAAAGAATCTTCAGGCCAGAGAAACTACTATGTGTGACATTATGATAGTGAATATACATCATTACACATTTGTCCAGACTCATAGGTTGTGCAATCATCCCTCCTCATTCAAGGGGAAAGTGTTCCAAGACCCCCAGTGGATGCCTGAAATGTGGATAACAGATTCTATACACACTATATTTTCTCCCATACATACAGACCAATAATAAAGTTTAACTTGGAAATTAGGCACAGTAAGAGTTGAACAATATCCAATCATGAAATAGAACAATTATAGCAATATACTATAATAAAAGTTATGTGAATGTGGCTGGGCGTGGTGGCTTATGCTTGTAATTCCAGCACTTTGGAAGGAGGTTGAGGCAGGAGGATTTCTTGGGCACAGCAGTTTGAGACCAGACTGGGCAACATAGCGAGACCTTGTCTTTATGAAAAACAGTGAAAAATTAGCCAGGTGTGGTAGCATGCACCTGTAGTCCAAGCTGCTGGGGAGATGGATGCAGAAGGGTCGCCTGAGCCCAGAAGATGGAGGTTGCATTGATCATGCCACTGTACTCCAGCCTAGGTGACAGAGTAGACCCCGACTCAGAAAAAAAAAGGCTATGTGGTCTCTCTCTCTCAAAATATCTCACGGCAGACTGCAGTTGACTGCAGATAGCTGAAACCTCAGTAAGTAAAGCCACGGATAAGGGAGACTACCCTACAACACGAAAAGCGAATCCTAATGGAAACTCTGAAGTTTGTGTGATAATGATGTGTCCGTGTAAGATCATCGATTGTCATAAATGGTGCAGGATGTTGACAGCAGGGGAGGCTGTGCACATGTGGGGATGGGGCAGCATGGGAAATCTATCTCCTGCTCAATTTTGCTGCAAGCCTAAAACTTCTCTAAAAATACATCCTCCTATACAAAAGCAAAGCCAAGAAGCCACATTTTCTGATCTTGTTTCTTTGAGTGGGAAGGGCGTGGTGGCTTGTTGCCACTGTGTTCAGAAAAAAATGTGACTGTGTTCACATTTTGGGGTTAGCTGCTACCGCCCAAAGTGGGTGCCCCATCCTTTGGTGGCCTCGTGCCCACAAAATCACATATAAAGTGACACACACTTTGTTCGCCATCCAAGAACACTGATGCACATCTATAAACTGCACATCTGAAGGATCGATCTTATTGATTTTCTTTTTTCCAAGTGCCTCTGTCAGAATGAACACAAAGTATTACACACTGCCTCCCAAACCCATCGGCATGTTATTGGGTTACTGCAGTTTTGTAGGTGCTAGCCACAGTTACTGCTGCATTATGTTTTCTGGAAAAAAATATGCAGGAGAATTGTCAAAATTTTTTAATCCCTGTATTACCTTATTAAAAATTCTCTGACTTCTCTAGTCACTCCAGAAGTCCGCATGAAAAAAAAAAGTGTGTGTGTGTGTGTGTGTGTGTGTGTGTGTGTGTGTGTCTATATATATGGGGGGGGTTAAAATACTTTGGATCTTGAATGATGAAAGAAAACAAAGTTTGCAAAGTAAGATTGGTTCATTGATGAATGGATGACAGCGATACTACAACAGTGACACTGCCTCCCTGGTGATCCTAGATCTTCCTGCACCCCTGATTTTGTGTAAAATGCTGATTTCTTCCTAATACCGAGGTGAACTCAGTCTAGGTTTTCCTCTGAGTTATTTTCCATCTGTGATGGAAATCTCCCTGGCTCCAGAAATTTACCTGAATGGGGCTGTTCTCTTTTTGTCTGTTTCTTCAAAGAAGAGCATGTAAGGTCTCATTCTTCCAGAACAGACACGGAAGATAAGAGGTGGAAGATACCAGACACCAGAGAGCTTCCCGGCTCAGTGCAGAGAAGTCTGGAAGTCTGAAATGGGTTCACCCACAAGCTCCCTGCCTTTCCGTGCGTTTGCGTGCACTAAAACTGCTGAGGACGGAATCACGGATCCCCAAACCCAGGATGTTCCTTGCACGGATTTCCATTTCCTCTTGTGTCCTGTTTTCTCCAACTCTGCTTATTTGTGCTGAGTCTAATGTAAGGAAAAGGTGAAACATTGTAACACCACAAGCCGAAGCCTTGTTCCAAGGAAGTGTTAAGTTCTGTTGTTTCCTTCCCTTCAGCCTCCTCAAATCCTCCCTCTATGGGGGGCTGCTGGAGCCAAAGCTGCTGCTGTGTTTGGCCAGTGCTGATATTAAACTTCCGAGCACCCCATGATCACCCTTACCTTGAGGGTACACTCCCCCCCTCCCTCCACAGCAGGAATGTCCATTCTCCTGAGGGGGGAAATTAATTCTGAGTTTGGTCCACATTTAGACTGGTGCGTTTCCTGTGCAAACACTGCTGACATTTATGAAATCTAATTTAATAAATGTCCATGATATACCAGTCATTAACATAGTGCAAAATAGCTCCAGAGTAACCCATTTTAATCAAATAAATTGTTGCTGCCGTCACCATGGACTGTTCCTTTATGCCGGAGAAGGCAGAGGCACCGAGCAGGGGCCCGAGTTTGTTTGGGGCCCTGTTTGGCAGACCGTGGTTCTGCCCGACAATGCATCCAGGGGCCTGCCTCCCTCCGTGTTCGCTCCTGATATGAGAAGATGAAAAATTGCTGATCATATATCATCTCCATAAATCTTACCGACAATAAGTCATAAAGCCGTGTGTCCTTACATATGGCAGGCGCCCGGGGATCATGTTGCCATATGTGAACAGCAGCTTCTGGAAAGAAAAAAATAAAAAAGAAATTCTGTTGCAAAAGAACAACTTCTAGAACCGCTTTCTGTAGGTAGAGTGAGCGTGCCTCTTTCTCTCCCTCATCTATCCCGTTTTATTTTATTTTATTTTTTTCTTTTCTTTGCCCGCCTCACCACGGGGCTGCCTCTTTTTGTTCCAAATTACCATCGGAAGAATTCCCAGCGCGCTAATTAGGAAATTTTGTGGTTTGCTAAATTCCCTTTCTGCCTGTCACAACAGAATGAGTGAATAATCACCCCCAGCCAACGTAGGACACAGGTATTCAGGCTTTTGTGTGGCAAAACAGGGGCTCTTGTTTTCTCTGGGGCTACTCCCAGCTGACCGCGAGGCCCCGGCCCGAAAACTGTCCCCAGCTAATGAGAAATGCCTATTTATTTTTAAAACCCAACTCGTTTTCATATCTATCAGTTAAATTAAAGGAGACAGGAGAAGATGGTCTCTCAGGCCCAGCCGGGCTGGAGCCTGTGTTCTCCAGACACAATGAGACAGGATCATCCAGCCTCAGGCTGACAAGGAAAATAGGCCTCTGTTTTCTTACTTAGGGCCGGTTGCACACTTGAGATGTGGAAACGTGTATTTTTCCTTTTCTTTTTTAGTTCAGTGATTCGATTATCTGCTGCCTATCGAACAGGGCCAGTCCCATGCACGGAAGATATACTCTCACACAGACCAGGCGGCTGGTGCCAGGGGGACTCTCCGGGGTGACACAGAAGCAAAGGACCCCTGCCATTTATCATTTCTAAGAATTCCCGTTTCCAGGCTAAATCAGGGATGCTTTATCATAGAAAGTAACGTGCGCAGGCTCTGTGTGGAGCTCTCCAGAAGCATCTTATCTGGACCCAAGAGGAGACACTCCTTTCCTGAGATATTTTATCCAAAAGTCATAAACAAAACTAAGCTCCTATTTGGTCAATAAGAAAAAACACTCAGAAGGCCAGGCAGGAAGTTACAGGAGCCTAGGCGAGTGCGGGGGTAGGGGGTCAGAGGAACGTTTTACTCTCAGAAAGGGAAGTGGGCCAGAAAGGACCAGCAGAGCTGGAGATAACACCCCCCCAAAAGAAAAACCTCTGCTCCCTCCATCCTTCTCTCCTTGCTTTGCCTGTCCCCTGTCCCGTGATCGTGCGCCGAAAGCCCACTTTGAGCCTCGTCTGTCCCCAACCTAGAATAACATAGCACACCCAAACAGCATGCCTTCGAGCTCTGGTTCACTCCTGGGGACTAGCTGGGGAAAAATCACCCCCTCCACCCTCAAAATAAGATGGCGAAGAGGACTGGCAGGTGCCCTCTTGAAATTTGGCACCAAGTATCAGACAGACTGACTTTGTGCTATTCTGATGCTAATTATTTTACCAAGTGATATTTGATTGTTTCTATAAAAGGTTTATGTCAGTGTAATTCACCACAGGCTTTTTAACGACCTCAAGATGCAAGAAAGAAATGCACCCAGAGTCCATTAAAGAATTAGGTTCTGTGAATGCCGGAGTCTGCTGAAAAGGGCCGGCCGCAGGCACCTCCTCAGCCTCAAATGAAAGTAAGCATGGTGTGCCCTTGCTTAATAACTTTTCCTAAAAGAGGGGAGGAAAATCCTTTCTGTCTGTAAATTTGGCTCTTAACATATCTTGGAAACTCTGGCATTCTGAAAACAATGTGTTTGCCTGAATTTCATGTTTCTAACTTGAATATAAAGCCAGTTTGCTGGTTGGAAATAAGAATAATTATAACACTTCACACATGGAGAGCACAAGACTGTCTTCAGTCCTCCAAAAACAACAGCATAAAGCTTCAGTGTCTCTCCTTTGTTCTTCAAGGAACAGTCACAAAACAACAAAGTGACTTCCCCACCTTTATATAGGGAGAAAGTGACAAAACCAGTCAAGAGGTCTGACATTTTCTCATCAACTGTGTCTTCTAATCACACTCTAACTTCCTTTCCTGGGACAGAACTATACTAGTCTGGAGACTTGGAGCACTGGGTTCCTAGGGATAATGCCTGAGTCGCTTCTCTCATTCTTGTTTCTATTTCCTCATCTGTAAAATTGGATGGTGGTGGGGAGAGTATTTCTGCCTGAATATTTAAAACTTTAAGCTTTAAAAATACATGATTCGGGCTAGGCATAGTGGCTCGTGCTTGTAATCCTAGAACTTTGGGAGGATGAGTCGAGAGGATTGCTGGAGAACGGGGGTTTGAGACCAGCCTGGACAACATAGCGAGAGACTTCGTCTCTACAAAAAATAAAAAAATAGCCAGTTGTGGTGGAGTGTACCTGTAGTCCCAGCTATTAGGAAGGACGAGGCAGAAGGATCTCCTGAGCCCCTGAGGTCGAGACTGTGATGAGCTCTGATTGTACCACTGTACTCCAACCTAGATGATGGAGTGAGGCCCTGATTTAAAAAAAAAAAAAAGATTCTGTGAAAGTCACAATAAATCCCTGATTTTTGTTTTTGTAATTGAACCATAAACCACTTCATCTTCTGGTTCTTCTGAGTGTATTATATCACCATGAAGAGAAACAGAAGCAGTTATATTTCAA
>CAUYQG010004234.1:0-37164 GCA_963574415.1 Tarsius wallacei
AAGTGTAAACCAGCCACCTTGGAACTTTGTTCACAAGAGGAGAAATGCTAGGGAATTCCAGAAACACCTCCTAATAGTTTTTGCTTCTTTTTTAACCAAGTCATCTTCGACAAAGCCTCCACCACCCACCACTGGGGAGAGGAGAACCTATTTAGTAAATGGTGCTGGGAAAACTGGCTGACCACATGCAGAAGACTCAAACAAGACCCCTATCTATCCCCAAACACAAAAGTTAACTCTAAATGGATCAGAGACCTAAATGTAAAACCTTAAACCATAAGAACCTTAGAAAATGAAGGACACACCCTTATGGAAATTGGAACCGGCATCCAATTCCTAAACAAAACCGAAAGGTCAAAAGAGATAAGATAGACAAGTGGGACCTCATTAAACTGACAAGCTTCTGCAAAGCCAAAGAAACCATCAAGAGAGCAGGGAGACAGCCCACAGACTGGGAAAAAGTATTTGCCAACTCCAAGTCCGACAAAGGCTTAACATCTTGGTTCTACAAGAAACTCAAACGTGCTGAAAAGAAAAAAACAAACCATCCCATTATAAAGTGGGCAAAAGATATGAACAGACACTTCTCAAAGGAAGACATCCAAGCAGCCAACAGACACATGAAGAAATGTTCAACTTCACTAATCATCAAGGAGGTGCAAATCAAAACCACACTGAGATACCACCTAACTCCAGTCAGAATGACAATTATCAATAACAAAAAATAACAGTTGCTGGAGAGGGTGTGGTGAAAAGGGAACACTTCTACACTGTTGGTGGGATTGCAAACTAGTGCTATCTCTGTGGAAAACAGTGTGGTGCTTCCTAAAAGCTCTAAATATTGACCTCCCATATGACCCCGCAATCCCCCTACTGGGAATATACCCTGAAGAACTCAAATCACTATAAAAAAGATACCTGCACATGTATGTTTATCGCAGCATTGTTCACAATACCAAAACCTGGAATCAACCATACTGTCCATCAAAAGAGGACTGGATTAAAAAAATGTGGTACATATACACGATGGAATATTACGTAGCCATAAAAAAAGAACAAAATCATGAATTTCGCAGCAACCTGGATGGAACTACAGTCTATAATACTGAGTGACCTCTCACAGAAACAAAGATCTGAGTATCACATGTTCTCACTCATATAGTGGACCTGGAACATCCATCGTAATATTATAAGAAAAGGACTGACAGTGGTGGGAAACTATGGGGGGGGGAGGGAAAGGGAGGTGGGATTAATGGTAGTCAATATCTGTCTGGGGATGGGGAGTCACCCCTTATCAACAAGAGTGCCTGAACGAAGCATATTTGTATACCTAACCCTTAACTGTACCCCACAATATCAAAATAAAAAATATTGATATATATTTTTAAAAAATAGTTTTTGCTTCTTAATAGCTTCTCATAAGTCATACTGATTCAGAAACAAGGACCTCATAATTTTATGAAAAATTTCTTTTCCACCAAAAGTAAAAGAAACAAAGTCCTAAAGAATCTCATTTCACAAATTTCTTCCCTAACCCATAAATGAAACATCACAGAATTGGAGGTGCTCACAGCTAACTTTCTACCCAACCAGAGCCCTGCATATGGCATCTCTGAAAGGAGATACCCAGTGTGTTCTCCACTCTTTTAGTACTCTGGGGTCACTACCCCTGTAAGGCGGCTCATTCTATTTGGGGCAGTTTATTGTCAGGCTGTTCATCCTTAAACCCTGTCCATATCTGCCTCTCTGAAACCTCTGCCTATTGTTTTGAATTCTGTCCTTGGAAGCCACACAGAACAAGTCTCCCTCTTCTATATAGCAGTCCTTTTATGTATCTGCAATCAGTCACCAAACCTCCTTGGAGACTTTGTGGTACTAAATTCTCATTGACAGCCAGCGTCCAAGATGGCTTCCAATGACCCCCACCTCCTGGTCTTGATCTTGGTCTTGGTCTCTTTCTCTTTCTCTCATCATTCACTCTGGGGAAAGCTAGTTGCCAGGATGTCAGGATACTCAACGGAGAAGTCCATGTAGCAAGACAGGTCTCCAGCCAACAGCTATGTGAATGAGCCATTCTCCAGCCCCAGTCAAGCCTTCAGATGACAGTATAGCTCCAGGTGACATCTTGACAGGAACCTCAGTGAGAGACCCAGAACCTCCTACCTAACCTCTTACCTAAGCCACTTTTGAATTCCTCTCAGAACTAGTGTGAGATAATTAATGTTTATTGATTTAGGTTGCTAAGCTTTAGGATAATTTGTTACATAGAAATAAGTAATTATTTTGAGTCCCTATGTTCTGTAAGCAAGAAAATCTGTAAACCTATTACTTCAGGATAAATTCTGACTTTTTCTAGTGCCCTTAAAATAGTCCACAGTACAACAATGACAACAATAACAACAGTGACAACAGTAACCAAATGTTTTGGGTATTGGCCTCTGTGCTAAAAGCTTTACACATATAATCTAAGTTAGTGCTTATAAAAGCCCTGTGACACGGGTTCTACTATTCTATCCATTTTACAGAAGAGGAATACAGGTTTAGAGAGGTTTAGGGCCTTGCCTAAAGACACAGGGCTAGGAAGATGTAGAGAGGATATCCAAAATTAGGCAGTGTGACCTTGGAGCTCTTGCTCTAAATTTCTGAGTTATGAGGACAGAGTATGGTAGGAAAGCAACCTTCCATGACCTGATCTCTACAATAACATAACTTAAATCTCCAATTTTGCTAGAAGTCCTGGAATGCTGTTGGATTTATATAAGCTTGTGGTCAACTGAGGCTTCTGGTTTTTTCTCTACTTAAACTGTTGTCGAAATTGGCCTCATGTTCTAATTAAATAATTATTCTTGACCTAAATACCAGCTGTTAAACTGTTAAATGTGTCACTGCTCAGTTTAACTTGGTTTGTTGGCTTCAATCCATTGTTCTAGCTCAATGCTTTTTTTCTCTTTTGAGTCTTTATTATTTTTAAATTATATGTATCTATTGTAGAGATGAGGGTCTATGTTTCCCAGGTTGGTCTCAAAGTCCTGGTTTCAAGCAATTCTCCCTCCTTGACCTCCCAAAGTACTGGGTTTGTAGGTGTGAGCCACTGCACCCAGCCCTGAGTCTTTATTCTACCACCCAGTACTTTAGCTATCATTCCAGGCATTGTGTCACATCTAAATTTGATACATTTGTCTTACATGTCTTCCTCTGATTTACCCATAAAATTCTCAACAGGAAAGGAGAAATCCTGCTAGCACACCCAGGAGGCTCCTTTCCAGGTCAATATGAAAACAACAGTGATTATTTTCTGAGGATGCCCTAGTTAAAAACTTCCCAAAAGCTCATAGGTGAACACATGTATGGTATGACTGGGGGAGTCTATTCATTTAAGGTCACTGTCATTGTTTTATGTCATTGACCAGTCAACTGTGAACTCGTATAACTCATACTTTGATTTTGTCATGTGCCTTGCTGAAATCAAATTATGTTATCTTTTTTTTTTTTAATTTTATTTTTTGAGTTGGAGTCTCACTCTGTCACCCATGCTGGAGTGCAGTGACATGCTCACGGCCACCGCAGTTCGACCTGCTTCCGGTGATCCTTCCGCCTCAGTCTTCCGAGTAGCTGGAACTACAGGCACGCGCTACCATGCCCGGCTAATTTTTTGGTTTATTGTAGAGATGAGTCCTGCCAAGTTGCCCAGGCTGTTCTTGAACCCGTGGGCTCAGGTAATCCTCTTACCTCGGCCTCCCAAAGTGCTAGGATTACAGCCTTGAGCCACCTTGCCCGGTCAAATTACATTTTCTTGATAGCATTATCCTGGTAGCAATTTCCTCATCAGCCCTATAATGCTAAAAAAGCAATAAATTTAATCTGCTGTGACTCATTTTTGGTGGATTCATTCAAGAGCCCAGGTTTTCATTCTTTATCTGCTATAACAGTTTGGTCTAGAATTATCTGGGAGTATCAAGTTTTACCATCTATATTCTAAACAATCTTGAGGCATTTTTAAATATTTAAATTCAGAAAGATATTTGCCCTTTTTACTCTCTGAGCAATTTTTACATTTGCTACTGTTTCTTAAAAATCACCAACAGAGATGGAATGATTTTTGCTACAAGTCTCCTCAGAACACCGAGGCATAATTCATTTGTACCCTTGAAAAGTGAATTCATTTATGGCATGATGTGCTTTTACTAGGGTCCTCACTCAGTCTTCTAGTTCTTATTTACTATGTTTGTTTAATCCTTGGTTTTGATAGAAATTATAAAAGCAACATTATAGTCAATGGTAGTCTTTTCTTGAACCTGTGCTAACTTTATTCTACCTGCTCCAAGAAATGGACTTATTTCTTCCTTTTATTAACCTGTCTGTTCCCAAATACAGACTTAGAAAACCGTCTTTCGTGTGTCCAGTCTCCATGTGGACAAGCTTCAGTTCCTTCCGTCCTTCAGCTTTCCTGGCATTCTTATGAACATCTATCACCTCGCAGGCACCAACATGCTTGTTCACAGAACAAAATACCCTTCCATTCTGTTCTTTGTCATCTCTTGGGACATGTCTTCCTTTTGATCTTCTCTGCACACCAGAGAATTCCCTCGGCTGGGTTCTTGAAACATCTCTCCCCTCTTCATTTTCTCATGCACCCTCTGACTCTAGACTTAGGACTATTATGCACCTCCCCACCTGCCCAGGCCATATTTTCCTTTCAAATTCTACTTATGGAATCACATCTGGTTTTCCTCTGAATGTGTGACACTCTGATTTCCTAAAGTTAAACTATGCCTAGTGACTCCTTTTTTTTACTGCTATAAACTTTAAAGTTGCACTTGTGAATGCCAACTTGGTATCCTTTCTGGTCAAGACTGCATTCACAGAAGCAGGTGTCCCTGTTGTCTTCTTCGTCTTCTGAGTAATGCCACAACCAACAGGTATGCAAAAAATTTTTCAGGTGTTCAGTTTGTGGTATGCTGAGATTTCCAGAAAATGTACAGATCTGAAGTTTGCTGTCAAACCACATTCTGTCCTGACGATTACTCCGCCATCAGGATCCAGACAGTCTTAATTTCTCAGATAAACCATCTCTCCACAGAATTAATCCATGATGATAATTACTTTTGATATTCTCTTCTTTTCAACCTGAATCAAATGTCCATGTTTCTGCTGAGCATGTTTGTTGGTTTGGAGCTGCCCAGCAAACATTTCTTCACTTTTTAATGGCTCCCAGATTTTCTTTTGGGGGATTACTTCTTCCCCACAGGGTTACCCTGGCTCATCACCATGATCAGAGGCCCTCCTCTCCCTTATGCCTTCTCTCCCTAGAATATGAATCTTGAGGAGAAAGACAACAGGATAACACTGAGGGAGCTTATACATTGCAACCATGGCACGTTGAATACGGGTTCTGTTCTGAGATGGAATCTGTCACTCCCGATTCCAGGCTCCCTAGACTCACCTGGGATAATGTTCCTTTCCAGGTGTGATTCTCCAGCTTTCCTATGGATTCTGTGGGCTCCAAATAGCCTCCTAACAAGTTTGCTTTTGTTCAGGCTACTGGAATTGATTGCTACAACCAAAGGACCCCAACTGATGTACTCAGAGCAAAGTCTATTCTTCCAATGGCTTATTACAATGTTGCCCCTTCTCACCAGCTCTCCAACGCCCACAGGATCACAGAATCATCCATTCAGTTTGCTGCAACCATCTATTTACTTCAGTTTAAAACAAACAAACACGTCCTTAACAAGTCCAGCAGAAACTGGATTACAATTTCAACTTTCAGCTGTTCACTGCCCCCAAAGTGAGCTTGTAAGTCTGTAGTGACGTAGGCCATATCGTTTATAGGAATGCTGTGTTCTGTGCTGTCACCACCCATCTTTCCTAACTCATGCTCGTCCTTCCTAAATGGGTAAACGTAACTTCATGACACCTTTTAATGTTTTCTGAAATTAAGTAGTTCCAGTATCATATCCGAGGACTGAGAATCAATCCAAAGGGACTGAGCACTGCTTAGTTTTCAAACTACCCCTGCCGCCCTCCCCATAACTTGACCATTTGGAGCCTTTACCCTCTTTCCTCCAAATTTCTGTTTGAGGACATATTAATCAGATCAGTGGCTCTTTTGCCAAACATGTGATTACTTCCCTGACTTTGTATACTACAGTTCATCTTTTGCTGCAATTGTATTTATGTGTTATGCTTTAACAGGCAACAAGCCCATTTTGATGGCTGTCCATGTTGGCCCTTCTCCATCATGTCTCAGATGGACAGTCAAGAAAGACCAGACTGGATACTATCCAGTCCGTCATAAGAAAGGGTTTGGCAGTAGTGGGATGCTGCCAGGGGGTGGGGGGTGGGGGACACAACATCAATAAGGGTACCTGATCTCAAACCAGGTGAAGTGGGGGCTAAAGGGAGGCCCAAACTTTACCTGTACGATGACCACTTGTCTACCTAATCCTGAATTACACATCTTTAAAATAAAAAATACATAAATAAATAAAATCATGAAGTATTTAAAAAAAAAAAAAAAGACAGCCAGAGATTTACTAACTAGTTGCATCAGGGGCAACATAGTACCCTTCAGTGGGAAGTCACAGTTTGCAACCATATTGCCTCCTCCTAGAATTGAGGATTCTTAGGCTCTTCTGTACTCCCAGGATCCAAGTGATGGAATTTAAAGGCAAAAGATCACATAGCAGCTGGGTGTGGTGGTTCATGACTGTAATCCTACCACTTTGGAAGGCCAAGGTGGGAGGATTGATTGAACCCAGGAGTTCAAGATCAGCCTGGGCAAACATAGCAAAACCTTGTCTCTAATAATAATAATAATAATAATAATAATAATAATAATAATAATAATAAGCTAAGAAAAAAAAAAGAGCCAGATGTGGTAGAGCGTGCCTGTGGTCCCAGCTACCCCGGATGCTGAAGTAGAAGAATCACCTGAACCCAGGAGGCTGAGGCTGTAGTAGCCATGATTGTGCCACTGCACTCTAGCCTGGGCAACAGAGTGAGACACCAAACTCAAAAAAAGAAAAAGAAAAAAGGAAAAGCTCACATAGCAAATATTTTGTGTCCTGAATCCTACCCTGCCAAGTCAGGAAGTCTTTGCTTTCTATTGCCCACTGGAGTGGATGTATCCCTCACATACTCACTTTTGCATATGGAGAGGGTCTATATTTTGCTTTCAGTTAATGTAGCAAAAAATGCCCTCCATAGACCTAGATGGTAAAATAATGAACATTTTAATCTATTCCACAGTGGCTCTTAAGGGAAGGAAGGGCACAGGAAACAAAGGCCGCCTTTGATTCTTGTTTGGATACCTCTACAATATACAGGAAGTTCCCAACATACAAATGAGTTTAGTTCTGAGAGCAAGTTCATAAGTCCATTTGTTGTAAGTCCAACAAAATTAGCCTAAGTACCCAACTAACACAATCAGCTATGTAGTACCATATGTATTTAACAGGCTATACTGACACCTGGTGGAGAGAAATAATATATAAAAATCTACATGTGTGCATCGCAAAAGTTCATAAATTGAAGGTTTGTATGTAGGGGACTTACTATACTCTTCTTGGAGTACAGAACCACAACCATAAGTACTTAAGCTCTCTCTCAAACACATCTAAGCAAATTCCACTCAGGGTCTTGCAACTGCACCTCCACCTTTATTTAGTTCTTGTTCTTAAAAACTTTTAGAATTGCAAAAGCAGCATGTGTTCAAGGCAGAAAACTCAAGAAAGCACAAAGAAAGAAAAGCCCCAAATCACCTGAAAGCCCATCATTCACAGATAGCCACTGTTAAAACTTCGAAATATAGCCTTTGTCTTTATTCTGTGCTCCACTGTGTCCTCAACAGAGAATAAAATGATATTGTGCATGAACACTTCTCCAACTCAGTATTATATTACAGGTTGAGTGTCCCTTATCCTAAATGCTTGGTGCCAGAAGTGTTTCAGATTTAGAATTTTTTTCAGATTTCAAAATATTTGCATATATATATACTGAGATATCTTGGGAATGGGGGACCGAAGCTTAAACAGGAAATTCATTTGTTTCATACATTCCTTACACATATAATTTTATGACTATTTTAAATAACTGTATGCATGAAACAAAGTTTTAACTGTGTTTTGACTGCAACCCATCAAGAGGTAAGGAGTAAAATTTTCCACTTGTGATGTTATGTTGTCATTCAAAGAGTTTCAGATTTTGGATTTCAGATTTGCAGATTAGGGATGCCCAACCTGTACCATGTAATCCGATGATTGCAGTTTTTCACTAATATATTTTACTTAACCAATCTTCACTTATCAGTCATTGTGATAGAGCCCCAATATCTCACTATTGTAAAATAATATGGATATGGAACTGAACATCCTTCCACATAGATGTTTGCTCATGCACATTTATGATTATTTTCCTGGGAGTAGAATTAGTATGGTGAAGGAATGCTCATTTCTAAGACTTCTGAGACATTGTCAAGCTGCATTCCAGGACATTTGTGACAATTTACACTCCCCTAAGGAGGAGTGCTTCTTCATAACCCTCCAAAGGCTGGATAGTATCTTTCATTTCCTTCTTTGTCAATTTCATGGAGAAGTATGGGAATTTCTTATGTTAATTGCATTTTCTTGATTACTTTGATGTCAGTTTTTCTTACATGATTGCTAGCATTTGTATTTCAACTTTTGTTAATTAGCTGTTTATGTCTTTTGCCTACTTTTCTAATACATTCTTATTTATTTGTAAGTGCTCTTTAAAATATTAACTCTGTGTCCTGTTATATATATTGCAAATAATTTGTTATAAATAATTGGAGCCCTTCCCTAAGATTAAATATTTACCTATACTTCTAGTTTTATTATTTATATATAATTCTAAACATCTATAGTTTGTTTTAGTGTATAGTGTGTACTTTATTATTTTCTAAATAGCCATCCAATTATCCCAACTCCATTAATTGAATAGTTTATCATTTTCTTATTGATTTGAAACATTACCTGTATCGTATGCTAATACTTACTTTCTGATCAATTTAGTTCCATTGTGATTCTATATTTTTTCTCTTCCAGTACCAAAGCATTTATTTGTTGTAACCTTGTACTACGATCTAATATCTGGCAGTACAGATCTGTCATCTTCCCTTGCCCCCACCCCTCAATTTTTTGAAAACAGTTTGAAAGTTCTCACCTGTTTATTTTTTTCCACATGAACTTCAGAATCATTTATAAGCTCCCTCCACCATATCCAAATTTTTTGGGGACCGACATTATGATTATACATTGATTTAGGCATAACTTGCCCATTTATGATAAGTAGTTTTTGTAGTCACAGATATGCTATGCTTCTCCATTTATCTGAATTTCTGTTGTTTACCCCTGCAATAGAGGTCCACGGGAGTCCTGCACAAAACCACCAATGCTGGATTGATTGTTTCTGTGTGATGCCATCAGCTTACTGGTAACCATCTCTGCTAGAAAGAGAAAAGGCTGCCAGTCACCATGGCCTTCTGCAATACCATGCACTGGAGTCTGGAAGGGCACACCGGGGCCAGGAGGATGGCAACACAAAGGACACCAAGTTGGCAGCCTGGGTCCTAGTGGTGGCTCTGTCACACCCACTTTTGATGAGTGGCCAAGTCACTCCCTTCTCTGAATCTCAGTTCATTCCTCTGTAAGATGAGGGGTTTGGGCTATACAGTCAACATTCTTTTAGACTAAAATTCAGATTATATCAAAAAGGAGAGAGTGAATGGGAGAACCCTTTGAGGAGGACAGAACCCCATAAAAATTCAAGTGTTATGTCTATTATTTATGGAATGCTTGGCACTGAGAAATAAAGAATGAAGGGATGATTGCTAAAATGTAGGTAGTTTAATCTGAGAAAACTTGGAGATGGTGAGCTTGTATGTGGGACCTTGAAAGACACAGTAAGGCCGGCATGGTGATTCATGCCTGTAATTTCAGGAACTGGGGAGGCCAAGTCAGGGAGATTGTTTGAGACCAGGTGTTTGAGATCAGCCTGGACAACCTGGTGAGAGCCTGTTTCTATTTACAAAAAAAGAAGAAAAGAAAGAAAGGCACAGCAAGTATATGGAATCAGTCTCCCCAAGTAGTGTGTGCGTGCCTAGGTGCAGAAGTAGGGTGGTGGGGATGGGGTGGGGGAAGGGAGGTCAGATCTGATGCCATTGGAGAGTAGGAACCGCAGTCGGCTCTTGACTAGAAAGCAGCAATGCAGGAAAATGGAGCTTGAGCAAGTTTTATACATTTGTTTCTTTGAGTTCTGTCTTGGGTGGTAGTTCTATAGAGTCTACCCACTCAAAGCAGACAGGCCCAGTTGAAAAAGTTCAGCCTAGTCCTAAGACTTCCTTGGTTCAAAGGATGATCTGAAAATCCAGACAAATTAACTCAGGGGTCTTTCCATGGGTTCAGAAGGCATGGGAAGTACAGAGTAAGATGATCTTTCCTGGCCCAGGGCTTAGAGACCATTTGTGAAGGGCCAGGCATGAGACGCCTCTCCATTCCATACCCAGAGTGAGGCTCAGATTGGCGGTGCACCCAGAGCCCTGCCAGAGAGGCAGGGCCTCTGCCGGCAATCGCGATACACGCGTCCTGATGCTCTGTGCTGCACGCCTGCTCCCGGGGAGAAGGCCTGGCTCCGGGGCCAAGGGCAGAGGCTCCCTGGGCAGGTGAGCACCTTCTCCCACCAGCTGTTAAAGAAGGTGGGTGTTGGAATGCTGCTCTGAGGCACCCTGGCCTCGCTCAACCTGGAGTTTCACACACCCATTCCTTAACCTCATTCTCTGCCTATTTCATTCCTCTTCCCACGCAGTGTTTACTAAAATCTCTCCTCCCCTCCAGACGAAGAAGCACGAGACTAGGACTCCCTGGGCTGTCTGGGGAATGTTCCCACAATGAAAACAAGCTGCTGGGCAGGGAACCACTGGGGGTCACCATCCTATACCAACCACTCAAGGTGGAGGGACCCCAGACTACACCTCGGGGATCACTGATTTACCCGGGGACAAGAAAACCTTCAGACAATGTCAGAGAGAGTGACTTTTCCTTTGGAGCTTACAAATAAAAAGCAAAAAAATCCTTACAGGAAAAGGAGGATAAAGTCTCCAGTGGCTTTGCTGTTTGTTTACAAAGCAGTCAGAGGACTAGTGAGAACCTGTGTGGCATTTTATATTCACCGTGTCTACAGTTTCATGTCTAGCTGTATGTTGTCATCTATAGTCTAGGGTCTTGCTGTGCAAAGTGTGGTCCATAGGCAGGATGAGCGCTGCCCAGGAGTTTGCCAGAAATGCAGAGTGTCAGGCCCTGCCCCTGGGCTGCTAGATTCAAATCTGCCTTTTAACCAGACCTGTGCACACTGCAGGTTGAGGTGTGCTGCTTGTACGCTGCTTCTCAATCTCGGCGCACATTGTAATCACTGGAAAAGTACCCGTGCCAGGGTCTACCCCCACATCCAGAGATAATGATTTAATTGCTCTGGGGTACAACCCAAACAAGAGGATTTTTTTTAACTTCCCAGGTGACTCTAATATGCATCAAAGTTTGAGAACCACTGATCTAGTATACACACACGTGAATTAAAAGAAAAAAGGAAAAATCCCTTCTTAGACCATAAATTGAATCATAGGAAGTTTGCAGACAACAATAGCAAATTTCATCGAGAATAAACTGAACATACAACCACTGACCTGATGTCTTTACCATATAGTGTCAATAAATTATGTACCTGAGAAGAGAAAAATAACAACACCGATTGCACTATTTGGTGAAGTTCAAAGATAACCACACTTCCTCTCTCCCACCCTCTTTCCAAAGTGTGGATGCCTTAAAACATCCTCCTCATAGGATAATTTTTCAAAACATGGCAAATGGGAACATTTTTGCGCTCAATCTCCTTAGCACACTTTGATTTTTGCATTGGAAATCTCGGTCTGATAATGTGCTTTGCACTACGGTTACATAAGCACAGTGGAAGTGCTTGTGTTCACTTGTAGAATACAGAGTTTCCTTTTACTCACACGCTCCTTTAATGTAGCTGGACATCAATCTTTCTAGCTTAGAAAGAAGGTTTTATTTCACTGCCAGGGGACAGAACTTCCAAAAAACACAAATGTCTTTCAGCATCATGTTGAGTAAATAATCAAGGGGGTATGAATTGGTCTCTCTCTAACTTCCTGCCTTATTCTGCTTTCAACTCATAGGTGAGCTATGAAGAGACATGTGCCCTAACGTTCCAGCCCCTGAGGCAGGATGTCAGCCCCAAAGATGAGTCTCGGCATATGGTGCTTCCTGTGCTTTGCATGTTTATCTGGTCCTGCAGTCCACCAACAAAAAACAAAGTGTAGCTATGTCGGTGGACCAATTAGCGCCTTTCCTTTCAATTCAAGCCATTCATCAAATTAACTCTGGAAAATAGAATGACTCTTGGTTCATGTTTTCCCAATCAGATCGGATTTCATGTATGATATGGCCATATTCAGTGGGAACTGATAGCAGAAAAACGGTCAGTATCCTGTATTCCAAGCCCAGAGACACAGCACAGAGCTCACACACCCACCCGCTCATTTTTAATTTAACTCCTAAAGAAAGCACTGTTAGCTCCTACAGCCCCACCAGAAACCTGGCAAGCCAGCTGTGAATGGGGCTGAAGACAACGAGTGGAGGCTCTGGAAGCTGGTTCCTTCAGGCTATTCAGCAGCCAAGTGTGCAGTGGCAGGAATAGGCCCCCTCAGGACAAACCCATGTTGAGGCAGGGCACAGCGAGGTGTTGGGAGATTGGCCAAGACCAGTAGCTTTTAGTCCGGTCAAGTGCGGGAGACCAACAGCCTTCCTGACTCAAACCCAAATTTCTCAGCTTGACATGATCCAGGAGAATGTATCCCCACCAGGCGTGGGCAAGGAAAACTCACTCTGCCCAAGATGACTCCACCCAGGGTGGCACCATCAAAGCCCACCTGGTTTCTATGAGTCTCCTTGGATTGTGAATTGGCCCACATGAAACTTGATTTTTAAAAATGCTCATTCCCTTTACCTTCTCGAAAATTCAAAAAGAACAAAAGTGTACACTCTCACCCTGTTCCCAGCGAGTTAGGCCTCTTCCCTGAAGACAGTGGCATAACAGGGCCCCATGCACATGACTACTAGCCTGCCTTCTTTCTTAGAAGGGCTCTTCTCTGATGAGTGAAGGGCCCTCTTTGCTCTCCTCTGGCTCCCTAAGGAAAGGCTCACATACCATTTCCATGTGAAAGACTTCATGGCTCTGTCAGTTTCCTACCCTCATCCCTTGGGAAGTCTCAGGGCACCTCTCCACATGATACGGAGAAAGAGTGCATAAAACCCAGTAAATGAACTGCATGACGGTACATCTCCAGCTTCTTGTAGGTAGAGTCCTTAATTCTACAATTTTGGGGGGTTAAATATTAATTGAGCTTTTTCTCTGTGCAGGAAAACTTGCTAGATGCAGACTTGGGTGAGGTTAGGACTTACACTCCAATTTATAGCGATACAAGAGAGAGAAAAACAAAGGTATTGTGAAGGGAAGAAGACTACAGACAAAACCTTGGGATCATACACAGGTGGGGGCTTGAAGGGGAAGGAGAGAGAGCCAGTTTGTCCCATATTGGTTTGAGCCATTCCACAGCCCTATAATTACAGCATAACAGGTACCTGAACGTGGTATTTCCTTCTCCACACCTGGCCAAGGCGGAGCCAAGGGGAGAGGATTCTAGAACAGGAATGAATGGGCTCTGTCTTGGATCATGGTCAGTTGAGCATGGCCTTGGCATCTTCTCAGCTGAATTGTGGTCCCTTGAGGTCAGGCGTGGACCAGATGAGTGGCTGCATGCCCCATTTCTCACCATCACCAGACAAGCAAGCATTATTTTCTCGTTTCACAGACAAGGAAACAGAATCAAGAGGTTAAGTGACTTGTCTAAGGGCACTCTGCTGTGGTACCAGGGCCATGCCAGGGACCCAGGACTGTCTGTTGTCCAAGCCCAGGTTTGTTTTCATCTCTCACTGTTCTAGGCTGTTTGGTTCACCTTGATGCTCCTTGACATTCCTTTTGATGACTGAACTGAATTTGTGTAAAGAGGGGTTTTCCATATTCCCATCTTTAACTTCAAAACGCAGGTTCCATTTCACAACCTTTCCACATGTTGGGTTAACAAGTTATAACTATGACCCATCACATATTTCTCAATCAATGACGGTGCTTCAAATGTGCTTTGAAAAACAAAGATGTCTTTCATGCTATTCCCTGATAAAAAACCAAGTTGACAACTTGACTTCTGGTGTAAATGCTAAATTCCACAGCAATTTGTTCCTGACGGTTTTATGATTCATTCTTATTTTTAAATGTAGCCCTTATTCCTTATAGGCACATAAACAAATTGGAAAACTACTTGTGTATATTTATCTTTAATATAGTCAAACTCAGACAGTAATAAATATTGATTATGGTTCTTGTGCTTATATATGGAAGAAAGAGTTGCCTACATACCAAGTTATTAAACATGCCAGGCACTCTAGTATCAAGGGGTATCTCTCACCATTAACATTTTTGTTTCCATCAGCAACACTGTGGCTTTCTGGGAGTTGGAGAACAGACACAGAGAGCACTTGAGCAGACCGAAAGAGGCCCATCTTCCTTTCTGGGAAAATGACAAAGGAACTTGGGCTATTCTACCACATGGCTTTATTGTGATGCTATAGCTGCAAACTTCTCATTCTGTATGTGCAAAACCTTGCAGTGATTTGGAGTAGAAATCTGAGGGATCTTCTAGGACATCCTTCTAGAAAGACCTAGGACCACCACGGGAGACTCTGTGAGGCCTCCATGCCCCACTTGTTATGGTTTTGATGGCTTCTCACCTCTGTGTATGCCTTCATTTGCCTCCATGGCACTCTCCAAAATGTTCCAGAATCCTCCATACAAGAAGTCACTACTCACCTAAGCACACAACTTAAAAAGGAAGATGCTGACAATAGTGTTAGCCAGCTCCCAAAACAAATAAACTGAAATTCATTCACCAGCCTCACCCATACCTATCTGTGTCATAACAATGATGTATCCCATGATGGTAAACAAATGCTTGAGGAGGAACAGACTTTTAGAGCAAGAAGGGGACCTTAGGGTGAAGAAAGCCAGAGCTCAAGAGGCGAATTCCTAAGGTTGTGACTAGAATCCATGTCTCTGAACTTCTCACTCAGCACAAATCTTTTCTTCCTTTTCCAAATGCAGTACTTTCCTGTTGATGCTATAAAAGATTACCACAAATGTATGACTTAACACCATCCGTATTTATTATCTTATAGTTTTGGACGTCAGAAGTCTGAAATGAGTTTTATGGAGCTAAACTCAGGTGTTCTCACCAGCAGGGCTGGTTCCTTCCAGAGACTGTAGGGGAGAATCAGTCTCCTTGCCATTTCCAGCTTCTAGAATCTGCCTGGATCCTTGGGCTCAGGCCGGCATCACTCTAGCCTCTGCTTCTCTCAGCACATCCCCAGTTCTGGTTCTGACCCTCTTTCCTTCCTTTTATAAGGGTCTTTGTGATTACATTGGGTCCATACAGATAACCCAGGATACCCTCCCCAATTCAAGGTCCTTAGCCCCACCTGCAAAGTCCCTTTTGCCACATAAGGCAACATAGTCATGGCTTCTGGGGATTAGGAGCTGGGCATCTTTGAGGGGGCATTATTCAGCCTCCTGCACCGAACAAAAATAATTTCCTTTTGTTTGTTCAATCATCTGTTGTCTGCACAAAAATATTTTCCAGCTTGAGGTTCCTTCTAAAATGCAAGTCTAGGTAGAGCAGTAGGAAGAGGAAATCGACACATTTTGCTCATACGGGCATAATCCACAGGCCAACAGAAGTCAGAAATTCAAGCAAATACCTCTCTGTGTCACTTGAACTATACATATACCTAAGCAGATGTGCAATGGCAAAGCTGTACATGAGAAACTTGACCCCAAACTCAAAGCCACTTGGAAGATACAAACTTGAAAAATGTTCATCAAAATGGGGAAAAGAACCCCCCGAAATGATAAACCACTGAAAACATCCTTGCCAGTTACATGTATGCCTCATTCAACCCCAGCCAGTGACCTGAGCACGAAATGTTCTGTGTGGCCCAGTAATATCCACACAGGCCCTGGTCATCCATTCCCAAGCATGCTAACCCTTCCCACCATCTCTTACTATTTCAGTGTTTGGAGTTTTCCTGATAAATATTTCACTGCAATGAACACTACCGTAGCTAAGTTTTGGCACAAAGTCACCCATGCTTATTTCCTCGGGATAAATTCTTAGAAGTGGTATTTCTGGGTCAATGGGTAAGCAAGCCTTATTTTACAGTCTCATGATGAGTATTACCAAACAGTCCTCATAAAGTTGTATAATTTACACACCCAACAAGTCTCCAACCTTAACTGCTTTGTATATCGACACTTATTTTTATCTTTACTAAGTTAATCAATGAGGATGATCTCTCATATTAATTTGCATTTCTTTGGTGATTATGAAGGCTGGACAACTTTTCTGTTTATTAGCCACTTGTGGTTGTTCTTTTTTTTTTTTTTATTTTGAGTTGGAGTCTCACTCTGTCGCCCAGACTGGAGTGCAGTGGCCGCTCCCGGCCACCGCAGCCTCGACCTGCTGGGCTCTGGCGATCCTTCCACCTCAGCCTTCCAAGTAGCCGGAAATACAGGTACACGCTAATTTTTTGATTTATTGTAGAGATGAGGTCTCCCCAAGTTGCCCAGGCGGGTCTCGAACCCGCGGGATCAGGCAATCCACCCACCTCAGCCTCCCAAAGGCGTGGGATTACAGGCTGAGCCACCGAGCCCAGCTGTGGTTGTTCTTTTGAGACTCACCTGTTCAAATAATTTGTTCATTCTCTTACTGGTGTGTGAAAATTGTTTTTGCCGGTTTGTAAGTGTACTTTATACATTAAGGATATAAATCCCACTTAGGATTCATATACTGGCAAATATTGCCCATGGGTTTTATTTTTTTTTTTAATTTTTTTTAATTTTAAAGATGTGGAGTACAATTCAGGGTTAGGTATACAAATGTTCATTATGCAGATACCCTTGTTAATGAGGTGTGCCAGGGATTTTATTTATAGTTTCTTTGAGATAGTCAGAAAATTATAAATTATAATTTTTATGTATCTATTTTCCTTTATGATTTCTGTCTTCAGTGTTCTGATCAGCCCTCCTTTTTTGTACGCTATGTAAATATTCACTTATATTTTCTTGGAGAAATTTTATGCTTTCATTTTTAAAATATTTCAATTATCTAGAACTTATTTTAGAATGTCATGAAGTTTTTAGATCTAAATTTGCTTTTTTTTTTAGTCAGAGTCTCACTCTGTCACCCAGGCTGGAGTGCAATGACACCATCACAGCTACTGCAGCTTCGACCTGCTGGGCTCAGGCAATCCTTCCACCTCAGTCTTCCAAGTAGCTGGAATCACAAACATGCGCCACTACACCTGGCTAATTTCTTGATTTATTGTAGAGATGAGGTCTCACCAAATTGCCCAGGCTGGTTTCACACCCCTGGGTTCAGGCAATCCTCCTGCCTCCGCCAAAGTGCTGGCATTACAGACATGAACCACTGTTCCTGGCTAAATTTCCTTCTTTTAAAATGTTTAGCCTTCCATCTCGGAATCAATTGTGATATGATCTGCTCTTTTCATACAGGCATGAAATGCCACGTTTATCACATGTCCACTTGTTACGTATAACTGAGTCTCTTTTGGAACTTTCCATGCTGGCTCATGAATGTATCTATTCTTGTGCCAGTGTGGCAATGTTTTAATTATTTCAGTCTTTTAATGTTTGTTAATATTTGATGTTCAAATCCTTCCACATTTTAAGTCAACATTTTCTTGTGCCTTATTGTTACAGGTGAATGTTAGAATAATCGAGTTAAGTTCTCTGTATTATCCTGATCCTCTGGAAAGAGTAATGAGAACTACCTTAGGTTTCTAAAGTAATAATGAGAAAAACAGTTTTATATGATGCTCTCTTACTGAGGCACAGGTCTCTTTATTCGTCGAATTACCTTAAAAGAAAAGTGTTATGGTATTCTTCAAAAAGATTCTGGCATATCTTTTGAAGATTATTCTTACTCAGGTTATAGTCTATATTTTATAACTATTTTGAAGATGAGCTTCTTCAGTATATATTTTTTACCATTACCGTGAAAACTGTTGTTATTTTGGGAGGATTGGTTTTGCTCTCTTAAATTTTTAAGTGTACAGTATAGTATTGCCAACTATAAGCAAAACGTCATATAACAAGGTCACTAGAACTTTTTAACCTTGCATAACTAAAACTTTATAACCACTGAACAATTCCTCATTCCTCTCCCTGCCAAGTATATTTTTAATTGATTATTAATGGTTTATAGGAAAACAAGTGACTATTTTCTTACTTGCACCCTACTGGATACTCTTAATATTGCTTTTTTTTTTTTTTTGCAAAAGCAGGATTTATTGAGAGGACAGAACAGCTCCCACAGAGGGAGGGGACCCAAAGGGGTTGCCCTTTTTTTTTTTTTTTGAGTTGGAGTCTCACTCTGTCACCCAGACTGGAGTGCAATGGCTGCTCCCGGCCACCGCAGCCTCAACCTGCTGGGCTCCGGAGATCCTTCCGCCTCAGCCTTCCAAGTAGCTGGAACTACAGGTACACACTACCATGCCCGGCTAATTTTTGATTTATTGTAGAGATGAGGTCTCAACAAGTTGTCCAGGTGGGTCTCGAACCCGGGGGCTCAGGCAATTCACTCACCTCAGCCTCCCAAGGCGCGGGATTACAGGCTGAGCCACCGAGCCCGGCTTCTCTTAATATTCCTAATAGGCATTCTGGTGGATTTCTTGGCCATTTTATAATCTGTAGAAACAGTGATTTCTCTCCTTTCTACCCAGTTTCCTGAGCACCAAGTGGTCTGGCTGCAGCAGAAATCTCAGCAACACTGCAATGCTGCCACTGCACCCACACGTGGGAACCTTGATGTTCCCGAGACTGGGGGAAAGTGGTGTTGTTAGCCAGGCACGGTGGCTCACGCCTGCAATCCCAGTATTTTGGGAGACCGAAGTGAGAGGATTGCTTGAGCCCATAAGTTTGAGACCAGCCTCGGCAACATAGTAAGACAAAAAGAAAAAAGAAAAAATTAGCTGGGTGTGGCGGCACACACCTGTAGTCCCAGCCACTCAAGAGGCAGAAGCAAAAGAATTGCCTGAGCCCAGGAGGTTGAGGCTGCGATGAGCCATGATCATGCCCCTACACTACAGCCTGAGCAAAGAGTGAGACCCCCAACTCAAAAATAGAAATAAAACAGGAGATGTTGTTACCAGAGCATCATTTTGTTGTTTGAGCCTGACCCTGCTTTCCAGTTGCTGCCACAATGATTGTTTCCCAAAACTAGACTAGACTTTAAGACATGCATTATTCCCAACGAGAATCATCCATAATCTTCCTGCTCAAGCAGACGTCTCTGGCTCCCTCCAAGTATGCTTCTTCTACCAGAACACTTCCTGGTTTTCAACAAGTTCTTTTGCAGAAAACAGCAGGAAAGGACCTATTCAAAGGCCGTGAACAAAAAGTACTGAGTTACAGTAAAAAAAAACCAACCAAAATATTTCCTACCAATGTACCCATGAAGATACACAAAAAGACAAAACCTTAAAATCGAACCATAACTAAAACCAAACTTTTGCAGGCAGGTAGACCAGAGATCAGACCTTAGCTCTTTAATACATACTAATTATGACCTTGGGCAAGTCACCAAAACTCTCTGGGGCTCAGTTTCCCCATGTATCAACAGGGAAAACTATAAGGACACAGTGGGTGATATAAAGCACTTGGTATGGTACTTAGTATTTTTTTCCTTCCCTCCTTCCTTCATTCACTCAACAAAATATCAAGTGTGCTAGGCACTGAGGATGCATGAATGAACTAGACTGACAAGGTTCCTGCCCTCAAAGAACTTAAGTCTACTGGAAGGGGCAGGCAAATTATAAGTAAATAAACAAACAAAATCATTACAGGCAGCACTGAGTGCCATGAAGAAACACACAGGGATGTGATGAAGCCACCATGCAGGGAGGGCTTCTCTGAGACGGAGATGAACATCTAAGACACAAAGGACACAAATGAGTCAGCTGTGGGGAAAGAACATTCCAGAAGGAAGAACAAGTGCAAAAGCCAGAGAAGTCTGATGCAGCTGGGAAAAAGAAGGGAGGCCATAGAGCACAGAAAGTAGGGAGGAGAAAGGTGTGAGCTACGGATGGTGAGGGAGGGAGCACTGAATCTGGCAGAGTCTCGCAGGGCAGGAGACAGCCTGGGCTTCACGCTGAGAGCCTGCTACTATGGCCATTGGTCTTGTGTCGCTGATATGGGAGATACGCTATTGGGTTTGCCATTTAAACCAGAAGCTTGTGTACATTTTCAAGCTCGTATACGTTACTTCCTTTGCAGCAAAGCATCCACGTAGATCTTACCCTAGGAGGATCATTTAAGATTGCTGAACATTTCTGTTCAATTCAGTTACTCAATTCAGCTATACAATGTCTACATTAGACCTAACGCCATGCACAGAACAATGAAAAGCACCTACTGTACCTACTGTATGAGAGGCAGCAGGACAAGAAGAACCCACACTGATGGTCCCTGACTACAAGAAGCTGAGCTCCTGGAATATCTCCTCCGGGCACACCATATACCCACCCTGCCAACTTCTCATTAAGAAGCAAGTATGGAAACAAGGCAGAGGCTGATGGTAGGACAAGAGAAAGCAGCCACCAGAAAGTAAGGAGGAGAAAGGTGTGAGCTACAGATGGTGAGGGAGGGGGCACTGCATCTAGCAAGGTCTTAGAGGGCAGAAGACAGCCTGGTCTTCACTCTGAGAGGCTGCTACTATGGCCATTGATCTTGTAGTTGTTCATGTGGGAGACACGCTACTGGGTTTGTGTGGTTCTGTGACCTGCTGCTGGACATAAAATCTCCACTGCCAAGAATCTTGACCATATCATGCTGACCAGTAAGAATCATTTTGAAGGACCTGTCTCATGGTTGTCCAGATTGAGGGAGTCTTTCCACCATTTTCTAAAGTCAATTTTTATCAAATGCACAAATCTGTATTTTCATAACATGTGTTACATTTATTTACCGTGAGATAGTCTTGCATTGTTCTGCCTTGAAGACTGTCAGGCACGAGAGGAAAACTAATTAAAAACAGCTTATTTCAGCAGTAACTCTTAGCTCTGCCAATGGAAGAAAGCCGATGTTGTATTCCATAAGCAAAGAAAACTGACTTTGAGTACAATGTCCAGTTTACGGAAATGTGGCATTCCAAGAGCTTGTTTGCCAATCAGTTGGTGAAATTTCAGAATCCTTGGGAAACAATATTATAAAGAGTGGTAAGAAAGCTAGACCAGCTCACAAAAGCTAGTCTTACCTACCACATACCTTACCTCTCAAAGTGCTGCTGTATCTGCCATGCCTAACAATACCTCCACAGACAGTGTATTGGGCAAAAATGTTCTGAAAACATAGGTTCTCCATGCTGTTCAAGCCATCAGCAAGCAGGCACAGGGCTTCCTCGGGGCCAGAGTGCTCACTGTCTTTCTTGGCATGGGACTGGGGTGCCAGGTGGGGAACAGGCCACAGGAAGAGGCTGGAGATGGGCTTCCCAGAGGAAGGAGTGAGGGGGATGGGGCTTGGGAGAGACAATCGTTGAATAAAAACCCCAGGCTAAGGGTTTAGGAACAGGCTGGAGAGAGAAATCTTGAGACAAGAAAATGCTGTTTTCTTTTCTTTCTCTGCTTTATCACCAAGACAAATGGGGAGTGGGGAGGAGAAGAAGAAGGGACCACAGCTTACTGACTATAAAAGGTGGCAGGTGCAAAGGTGTGGTAGATGCTGCCCTTCCTCCTCTTGACCTTGGCTGGGGGAAGGAGATCACGTCACACACAGAAGACACCTTGCACAGAGCCAGTATGCAGCAAAGTCCACACCTGCCAGTGTATAATGGTGGGTACTTGTTCCACACTGTAGTTGACAAATACTTTCACATCTGTTTGATCTTCACTGCCATCAATAGATATGCAAAGCGAGACTCAGTTTGTATTAGAGTCAGGATTCAAGGATCCTTGCTCTTTTCACCCACACCTGTGTTTTTCAGCCTTGACTGCATACTAGACTATCCCAGGGAGATTAAAAAAAACACTGAGGCCTGGACTCTATCTCCAGACCCTGTAAATTAGAATTTCTGGGGTGGGGCCAAGGCACCAATGTTTTTACAACTCCCCGGGTAATTTTTGCTGTTGTTAATTTGTGTGTGTGTGTGTGAGTCAGGGTCTCACCCTGTCACCCAGGCTGGAGTGCAGTGGCACAATCATGGCTCACTGCAGCTTTGACCTCCTGGGCTCAAGCAAGTCTTTTGCCTCAGCTTCCCAACTAGCTGGGACCACAGGCATGGGCCACCACATCCCGCTAACTTTTTTGATTTTTTGTAGAGATGAGGTCTTGCTATGTTGCCTAGGCTGGTCTCAAACTCCTAGGATCAAGCAATCTTCCTGTTTTGGTCTCCCTAAATGCTGGGATTTCAGGCGTGAGCCACCGCATCCAGGCTAATTACCGAATCCAGGTAATTCTAACGTGTAAAGTTGAGAAGCTCTGTCCTGCCCAATGATGCTCAAACTTAGGGTAAATACAAACTTAGGGAATGAAAAATGTTAATTCCCAGGCCCAGCCTCAGAGATTTGCATTTGGCGTCTATAGCAGACATTCCTATCACTTATGAATTCATGCTTACCTCTATACTTCCATGTACACAGAAGGCTTAGTCTTTTCCAGCCCTTAGGAGTTAGGTACAGCTGCATGAGTTACTTCAGGCAATGAAATGTGACCACTGAAAAGTGGCACATATCTAGGTGGGAGCATCTGGTACCAGATGCTTGTACCAAACCTTACGTCCTACCAGCTCAGTGGACATCGAGTGATCAGGAGTTAAACTTGCTGTTACGCCAGTGAAATTTTGTTACTGCAGCATCACCTAACATCTCCTGCCTGAACCATTTAGTCTTGAGTAAATCCTGGGACTCTTAATTTTACAAGCATTGTGATTTTTTTGTTCATGGCCTGTGGCCCTCGCTTTTAGAAGCAAGCCCAGTGCCACGGTAACTTTCTGTGTTTCATTTCTTTATAAAGAAAGTGGTGAGTTACAGAGAACCATTATTCATTTACTCACATAATTTTTATTGTGTCTACTGTGTCAGGCATTGTGCTAGGGGTTCATCTTACATAGAGATGAACAAGCAGAATCCATTGTCCTCAAAGAGTTCACCACAAGAGAGGAGATAGTTTTTGAAATATGTATTTCAAAAACAAGGGAACAGACAGGACAATAAATTACCTTTGCCTTCTGAAGGAGTTGTGTGACCTGGATCTAAAAGGACAAGTCAACATTCCCTATGCAGAGCATTTTTACAAGTACAGGACACTAGAAAGCACTAGACAGCTGGGCTGGGGCACAACATTGGAATGAGACTGAGATAACCCCTGGGACTGGCATTTGGGAAGAAACCCCAGATGAAGGAAGGAATGTGAGAATACACGAGCTGCGTGCTGCAAGGTTCTAGAACTGTGAAGAAACGTGAGCTACATAAGTACTTCCACATTTTCTAGTAGCCACCTTTAGGGAAAAAAGATGAACTCGATTTGAATAATATAATGAACCTAATATGGTCAAAACAGTGTCATTTTAATAAACGATCAATATAAACACAATAAGACATCCATTTTTAAAAACAGTGTACTAAGTCTTCAGAATCTGGTACATAGTGTAGATTTTCAACACATCTAAATTTGGGCTGGTCATGTGTCAAGCACTCCACTGCCACGTGTGGCTGGCAGGTGGGCAGCACAGTTCTAGATGGAGCTGCCAGAGATTCTAGGGACATACTCTTTTCAAGGAAGACATACATGCAAGAGGCCTGGGTATCAGGAGCTCTTTCGCTTAAAAAGAAACCATTAACTGACGTCATCCCTATGCCAGATTTTTAATTGTATCAGCCTTTGAACACCAATACTTCAAAATATTTCATTCAAAGCCCTCTCCCCAAGCAACATTCTGACTCAGGGGATATATATTCACTCACAAAGTTATTCTACTTAAGCCAAATTAAAAAAAAAAAAAAAAGTCAGACTCAATGGCAAAAACATACCTTTGGAGAATTCCTTTAGCTTAATCAGTCAGTATTGCTTTTTACAAGAGCAACTATGTGGAGAGTCCTGTAGTACCAACATTCTTTATCAAAGTTATTCATTTTAACTTGAAACGTGGTCTCAGCTCCTTCCCCCTGTACTGTAAGACAGGCCGTCTGGTACTGCCTCTGAGTGAAAGGGGATCCCCTTCCTTCCAGAAGAGCCAGCCGCGGGCATACTCACGCTGAGCTGTTTGAGTTCCTTATATAGGATGGCCCACAGACTTCCGCGTGACCTCCTCTTACCAGGGGGTTGTCTTCTAGCAGTTTCACACCTACGTTTAAGTCTTTCATCCATTCTGATTTTTATATATGGTAGGAGAAAATAACTTTAAGTATGTAAAGTATAACGCATGTGCCAGTTGGTTTGATTTAGCCATTCCCATCAAGTATCAGAACATGCATACCATAAATAGAATTACTTGCCACTTTTACTTATTTATTAAGAGTCAGGGTCTTACTCTGTTGCCCAGGCTGGAGTGCAGTGTCATGATCATGACTCACTGCAGTCTCAGCTTCCTGGGCTCAGGCGATCCTTCAACCTCTTCCTCCTGAGTAGCTGGGACTATAGGCGTGTACTACCACACCCAGCTAATTTTTGATTTTTTGTAGAGACGAGGTCTTGCCATGCTGCCCAGGTCGGTCTCAAGTCATCTTCCTGTCTTGGCTTCCCAAAGTGCTGGGATTACAGGTGTGAGTCACTGTTCCCGGCCTTACGTGTAAATTTAAAAATTAAAAAAAAATTAAGAGCTATTTGCTCAAAGAGAACAAAAATTGTTCCTCCAGGGAGGCTTCTTCAGCATCCTCAGGAGAGGATGGCCTGCAGTCAGCCCTTCCTGACACCAGTTTGTTCATAACTCTTGCAGGCAGTCATTTCACTCAGGTAATGGTCCAAAGTTCCTCTCCTCACGTCCACTTAAAAGAGCCCAAGGGCAACAGCCATCCCTGGTCCATCCTAATACCCAGTACAGCCCTCTGCAGTGAGCCTTTCCATTAGAAAAAGTCAACTTTAATCGGTCCAAAGAGTCCTTCAGTATAACGACAGTCTCTTTCTCCAGGGTACCAAGGAACTTTCTTTTTCTCTCTTTGAAAAAGCATGACTTTCTTTCATGTTGTCCCCCAGATGGCTAAGACTTTAACCCCAAATAGTTCTAGTTCCTCAATTAGGTGTACTCTCTGTTTAATGATCTAATTATTCCCCATCTTCACACATCTCCAGCCTGTAGTCCCACTTGGATTCTTACAGCATTAGCATCAAAAGAGAAATCTGGAGCGAACATTTCCTCCATAGATCGCTATGAATATCCCCCACCTGTGATGATCAACGTCTCCCTGAACCCTCCGCACACAATGAGAGCAACCTGTCTGCATTTTAAGAAATGGTGTGAAAAAGCTTCCGTGGCACAGCGAGACCGCAACTTCCTCAAACACACGGTGGTGCCATCTTCACCTCTGAGCTCATGTGGCAGGTGCCAGGCACTGCTGCAGGGAGCTAACACCTTCCTTCGTCTCCTCTTCTGCCTTCCAGTGCCTCCGCTTCCTTGGCCTGCAGCCTTCCCTGTGGAATTCTGGTGCTCCCCTCCCGTTTCTCTATGTTCCTCCTGAATCTTGTTGTTGGGACTAGCCCAACATCCCACATAAGGAAGGGAGACCACTGAGGGGACAGACTATTTCTTCTCCTTTGGGTGTGCTGCCATTTTTTTTTTTCTGCATCTCCTGGAATAGCAGGTTCTATAACACCACTTTCCAGGAGGCAAAGCAGGGCTTCTTTTGGTCTGTTCTTTAAGTGTCAAGGTGATACTCTTTGAGACACATGATCTACCCAGTCAAGGTCCCACTTTATTTTTTTTAATTTTTTCCTTTTGATATAATGATTTATTTTCCTTTGGGTACATACCCAGTAATGGTGAAGGAGCAGACAGACAGAAAATCTAATAGGTAGACAGTTAGGGCAGGTCCTGGTAATAAGCTTCTAGCAAGCCCCTTAGACTAGAACAAAAACACTCACTTCCCGAAATTAAAGGAAAAAAAACACCGTGATACCTCTAGCTGATTGGTGCTAAGTGCCAACCAATCAGTTCACTGCTGGTCTCTACCGCTAGCTGGTTGATGCTTAGTACTAATCAAACAGCTCACTGCTAATGCTAGCCAATCAGTTCATTCCTACGTCTACATAAAGCCCTGGTTTCAGCCGCAGACTGGCAACCCTCTTTCTGGTCCCCTCCCACTGTGGGAGCTTTTCTGTCTTCTTAATAAACTCCTGCTTTCTCACCCTCTGGTTGTCCCGGCCCCTCATTCTTCCTCGGCATGAGACAAAAACCTGGATGCAAAGAGCTGCTAAAGATCGTGGGACTTAAAGATCACTAGACTTAAAGACGACTGGATTCAAAAAAAAGTGGGGCAACTTGAAGGGTCCCACTTTAAACTCTAATCACACCCCTGCCACCAACTAGCTCAGGCCATCTTCGTATTTATTTCAGATATCATTTCTTACATGTATGCCATTGCTTTCTTACTTTATGTCTTTGTAAATCTAAATGAAAAGATTTATGTAACAAATACTCATACCAGACTAACTGGTGTCCTATGTAAGCCTGGCCCTGCACTAAGTGGTTTACAACTATCATCTCATTTAATTCTCACAATGACCCTGAGAGGTCATTCTGTTGTGGTTTTTCTTTTCTCTCTCTATTTCAAATAGCTTTAGGAGGTACAAAGAGTTTTTGGTTACATGGATGCATTGTATAGAGGCAAAGAAGTCTCAGCGTTCTGTTGCTATCTCCACTTTAGGTATAGAATAGTTAAGTGACTCACCTAAGGTACTCCAAGGGGTACAGTGAAGATATGAACCCAGGTCATCTGGCTCTAGACTTTAACCACTGTGTTATCAAGTAAGGTTTTTACTTTTAGGCGCTTTTTCTTTTTCTCTTTCTTTCTTTTTTTCTTTTGAGAAAGCAGGATTTATTAAGAGGGCAGAAAAGTTCCCACAGTGGGAGGGGACCCAAGGCGGTTGCCCGGCATTTTTTCATTAAGACAAATTTAAATGATGAAAAAGAAATAATTCCCTTACCCACTAATGAGCAGTGGAAATCAAGTAAAGTGTAAGCTCTGACCTAGAGACCACCTCCACACTGAATACACACAAGGCAGCCTAGCAAGCAGGGAACGCTGGGCACGTCATCAAGCTGGGAGTGGGAGGACTGTATCTTTATCCCCACTGACTTGGTGACTTTGGAATCCTATAGGTTCAACCCCCATGTCTCATAAGCCTACTAACCCAGTCATCTTAAAAAGATTTCTGGCAAGATTCTTTTAGCACCTGGGACCAGATCTGCGCAAAAACATTTACAATAATGAAAATCCAGACACCTTAGAACAAAGTTCATCATGGAAACTGAGTCAGTCTTTGTTGAATATAAGAATATATAAAGGAAGATTCCATAGTTTTGTGATAATAAAGATGATAACATTAAATAAAAGGTTTATATACATATATATGCACACACAGGTACACCCACATGTATGCACATATATATGCACACATATGCTTATGTAATTATACACACACACGTTTTGCTTTAAGATGTATGTCCAATTTTTAATGACATGGAGAATTAAAAACCCAAGAAAGTCGCTCCCAATCATCTTGGAGAAGGGGAAGAAAGAGAATCACCGTTATTTAATGCAAAGTATTTATAAATCTCCCATCGAATAATATCTTTGGTCTGAATTAGATATATGTGCATCTCTGTGCATATTTTCTTTTTTCTTTTTCTTTTTTTTTTTAAGTGAGAAAGCAGGATTTGTTGAGAGGACAGAAAAGCTCCCACAGAGAAAGGGGACCCGAAGGGGTTACCCTATGCATATTTTCTTAAACAACAGAGACAAGGTCTCACTCTGTCATCAGGTTGGAGTGAAGTGGTACAGTTGTAATTCAGTGCAACCTCAAACTCTTGGGCTCAAGTGATCCTCCCGCCTCTGCCTTCCAAGTTGAACTACAGGCATGTACCACCACACACAGTTAATTTAAAAAAATTTTTTTTTTTTTTTTTTTTTTTGTAGAGTAGGGTCTGGCTATACTGCCCAGGCTGGTCTCAAACTCTTGGCCTCAAGTGATCCTCCCACCTTGGCCTTCCAAAATGCTGAGATTACAGGTGTGAGCCACTGTATGTGGCCTGTGTGTATGTTCAAAGATAATGGTAAAGGGCTTAGAACTTTGCAGGCCATCACCTGGGTTCAAATCCCAGCTCTGCCACTATCTCTGTGAACTTGAGCAAATTACTTAACTACTCTGTGCCTCAATTTTGGCAATTGTAAAATGAAGCTGGCCGGACTTAGTGGCTCAGCCTGTAATCCCAGCACTTTGGGAGGCCAAGGTGAGTGGATTGCCTGAGCTCGCTGGTTCGAGACCAGCCTGGGCAACTTGGTGAGACCTCATCTCTACAATAAATCAAAAAATTAGCCGGGTGTGGTAGTGCGTGCCTGTAGTTCTGGCTACTTGGAAGGCTGAGGCGGAAGGATTGCTGGAACCCAGCAGGTAGATGCTGGGGTGGCTGTTGAGTGTGCCACCGCACTAGCCTGGGTGATGGAGTGAGACTCCAACTCAAAAAAAAAAAAAAAAAATGACGCTAACAATAGAACCTTCCTAGGGTTGTTGAAGGATTTAAACAAGGCTATATAGAACCATGTCTACTATATAGTGAGTGCTCTATAAGTGTGAGTTCATATTTACAGTCAGTCTCCTCCATACGAACCTCTAAGCTGCAAGCTTTCAAAGACGCACATGTTCACATGCCCAGTCACTAAGTTCGTTCACAAGTCTGAAGTACATAGTCTTAGCAATGGAGAGATCTGATGGAATGAAAAGCCCAGGGAAAGAATGAAGTAACTGAAGAACTGAAGAGATTCATGATGCAGGAAATGGCAAGGGTATTTTCTTTATTTGAGGAGCCACTGTTAGTTTTCGAGGCACAGGGCCTGAAGGTAGAATGGTACACACGGGTTGCAGCAGCCATTCGGAGTGCAATCCAGTGCTACTGTGTCATCTATGATGAGAAAAAAAGAGCAACTACCCAGACACCACACATCGCTGAATCAGTTTTTTCCAAGAGAGTTGATAGGATTGAATCGAGCAAGGAACCAGAACCTGTGCCATCAACGTCAGGCATGAGGGAAACTGCAGCTTGCCCTCCGTCTCCTACTGCTGATGGTCCTTCAGCTCTTCCATCTGCCACCCTCTCCCTCTTCAAGTCGGTAACTCTTCTTGCCTGTTCACTCGATGCCAGCCCCTGTGTGACAGCTGTTGCACTGTACTATACTATCGTACTTTTCAAGGTACTACACTGAAAGATGGAAAATATTTTATTTTTTGTTCATTTTTTATGTGTTATTTGTGTGAAAAGTAGTATAAACCTATTACAGTATAGTACTATATAGGCGACTGTGTAAGTTGGGTACCCAGACTAACTTTGTTGGACTTACGAATAAATTGGACTTACGAATGTGCCTCAGAACATAACTTGTTCGTATGTAGGGGACTTACTGTATTATTATGTGAATTCTATTGTGATTGATAAAATATAAACTCATTTTAAAGTGTCACTGAGTTCTCATAGCAGCTTTTGGCCATTATGTATACTAATTCATTTAATATAATTTAATATTAAAGGCACAACTACTATCTGTAGGGCCTCACACACTTTTGATGCTAAAAATGGATATTTATTCTGAAAAAGGTTGGGAAGTACTGATTGAGGGTTAAATCCTTGGGAAACTGCCCACAACTACAACTACATTTGGTCAGATGTGCCTCTATGTTTCTAGAACCTTCCATCGTGCTCAGCTGTGTTTATTTAACAGAATATCAGGTAGAAGTCCTGCTATAAACATAATTTTATAGAGGCTCCCATGGGCTGTTATGCAATTCAAAATTATATTTCTAATTGTCATACCTCAGAGTACCAGGAAAATTCATTTGTGGCAGATTTTAGCGATATGTGACTTCTTTCACTTTTAAGATCTCACACATACCTTCCCCAGACCGGCTGTTTGAAGCAGGGAGAGATGTTTGTTATATCCCAAGCTCCAAAAATCAAGAAGAAAAATAGACCCAGAAAGAGGGATTCCTTATCAGGCTGCTGGAGACAGCAGTGACAACTGGAGAAAAAAAAAAAACCTCAGGCTACATTGCACCAGTCTGCGAGTTGAATCGAGGCCCTCCATTCTACTTCATCTTATCCATTTTCCCCTGTGCTTTGGTATGTGAGAAATATTTTAGTCAATGCAGCCTGGTGATAAAACGGCCAGATGTGTGAAATCACTTTTCATGACACATTCTGATAAGGGAATTGGGCCATAACTTTCCAGACAGGAAACTAAGAAGGGAGATTCAGAACAAATCCATAAAACAGTTGGCAGAGCCTGCTAAGGGGGACATCTGAGCCTGCCTGGCTGAAAATAGCCAAAGGTCTCTTGGCTAGTGGATCACCAGATGCTCCAGGCTGATCCCCAAACTCAGAAGCTGGGGGTTTGGGCTTGCACTCCTGGGAAACAAAGTTGATGACTTACCCGAAGCCACTGTTTTCAGCGTTTCATCACAGCAAGGCCAGCCGGAAAGAGGATGCTTTGAGGTGATGGCCCAAGCTCTGAGGTTTTGACTTCTCTTCAAAAAGTCCTGAGTGAGTCCTGGAACGGCAGTCCCAGAACACGCACATATCTCAGCCTCCCAGCATCCAGCACTGTCCAGCTGAGGAGGAACGCGAGCTCCAGGGGTGGGGAAGTGCTGTCATTTTCAGGTGACGGCATCTCAGCCTCATCTTCCCATCAAGCACCCACAAAATGTGGCTAACAGCTAAAAATACAGATTTCTGGCTTGCACTCTGTGGGGACCCAGGCATCTGCACTTTAACACAGTCAACAGTGAAATGTGAGAGTCACTGCCTTAGGACTTAACTCCAGATGACAACAAGCACCATAAAGACACAGGTTTGCTTCACAATCGGTGCATCACCACTGAGGATAGTAAGAGTAGTAGCAGCAGCTAACACTCAGCAGCTACTGTGTGTGTGAACGGTACCAAGTATTTTATATGTATAATAGTAAACTCTTAATCCTCACAACAACCCTATGAGTACATACTATTACTATTCCCATTTTATAGATAAGGAAGCCAAGGCACAGAAACGTTAAGTAATTTGCCCATGTTCTCACAGCTAGTAAGTGGCAGAGCTAGAATTTGAATTCAGACTGTCTAGCTTGAGTCTTCCCATTTGAGAGACTGACCCTTGGGCTGGCTTCCCAGAAAGACCTACCCTTAAAAGAACTTAAAATCCCTGCAAAGTAGATCAAGACTTAGGAGATATAAGGCCCCTGAAGAAGAATTTGGACGAGCATCCCCAGAACTCTGAAGTGAATTTGCCATCACTGGGGCCAGCCTATCTGCTGCTCTCCAGACAGTGAGGCCCCTGGGAGGGCAGCTGTGCAGAGGAGAGAGGCCAGGCTGCAGGAAAAAGGGAGGCCCTTATGCAAGGCCAGTGTGGCAGGTCCTCAAGTTCCAGAAATAGCAGTACTTCCTGCACCTCAGAGAAGTGGTCACTGCTGAACAGCAAGACTGAGATGGCCTATACTTAGCACATGTTGACCAACAGACCTGCAGGGCAGCGAGTAGTCACCAGCTTCTCTCTCTCTCTCTCTCTCCCTCCCTCTCTCTCTCTCCATTTCCCTCTTGCAATATTTAAATTGGCTCCTTTTCACAATAATGGACAATCACCTAACATCTCTGACTATTTTGTAAAAAAAGATCCCTCCAAGTACAACTTTGAAGGTCTTGCTTACTAACACTAAGGAATTAAATTCACCATGAATGCTAAGCTATTTCTTAGAAAGGTTATGCCAATACTTGCACCCATTAGCAATATATGTAGCTTGTCTCAAGCCACACACCCCAGTGTTCGATATCGCTGCTCTCAAAAATATGCCTATTTTGAGAGATTAAAATGTCATATTATATCTATCATTTCAGGGGAGTTTAAGGTCCTCAAGAACAGGGTCTTTGTTTTGATCAGGGCCTGGCACATAGTAAGTGCTCATTAAACATTTGTTGCTTGAGTAAATGATTCAAATAAACAGTCTGGACCAGGGGTGCTGTTCTTCCTCCCCTCTAGGTCTAACAGTCTAATGAGGGACTCTGCCCTGTCTGAGGCTTACGTTGCCTCTGGTACCTCATCACCTTGCAGCCTTCTTGCAACCACACCACAGCTGCCAGTGACCATTCGGCCAAAAAAGGCCAACTAATCTGATTCTTTCTCTTGCGACTCTGAGCTAAGAGGCACAGAAATGGGATGAGTTGGTATGAGGATTATCCTCACGGTAGGTACAGAGTAAATGGCCACAAACTGCTACAGTTGAGATGTCTGCAGTTGCTTTGACTCTAGCACTCTTTGGGGTCTGCTTGGCACCACTTCCTTGGCTTCTCTGAGGGCTGACTCCCTTTTCCCGAGGGTCATGTGTGGTTGGGTTCTGTTCTTGCAAAACATGTTGCCTGGAAGAGATACATGCCCTCTTTACCAGTTTCACAGATAACAGCCACAGCTCAGAAGAATGACCAATCAGATAGAAAACTGACCCGGCACCAAACTGAGCAAGACACCATTTAACAAAGAGAATAGAAAGTATGTAGTTGGGAACTTTGATTAAAAATGGGGTGTCTGGACTTGGCAGAAGTGCAGTTTTCTTCAAAGAAATTCATCATGGTAGATCATGGTTTTGTCTATGCTTACAATTTATCTTTGAGATGTCTAAATCATCGATGTTACCTGCCCGACCAGGTGCCCTTGGATGGCAGGGCTCACGTTTAACTCTCCTGTGTGACTCCAGGGTCCAAGCACAATGCCTAGTATGAGGTAGTACTTAATAAATGTGTGCTGAATAAATCTTGAAAATTAAAAGTGGGAGAACAGGAAGGCTTCTATACCTAGACTTTACAAAATCAATGCGTTTTGTCCTTTGCCTTGCTTCTTTCAAAGATGGCAAGTGCCCTATTAACTGAGCTCCACTGAAACCAAGTCCCTAGTCCAATGTCCTCTGTATGCAAAAGCTCAGTTAATCGGCTACTCTGGTTTGCCAGCCTATTTCTGTTCTTCCCAATCAGCCTGTATGTTTACCAAGAGGTCATCTGTGTTTGTTCCCAAACCTGTTTATGTCAGTTGCACTCATTATTGTATTTATGTAACTTAACTACACATTATGTAAATTAATTAAATATTGATGCATAAGGAAAGAGTTGTTGGTTCTATAAGTTGAGTGTTTTGGAAAGACTTGATGAAGATGAGTACATTAAAAGAACTCCTGTCAAATTAGGGGTGGATAAGACAACTATAAAGACTAGGGGTGTGTGGGGAAAATGTACAGGTCTAGAAAGATTTATGGTACTTTACTCTGCAAGCATCTCAGGTCTTAAGGATAAATCAAGTCTGAAAGCTATAGAAGATACAATATAGTGTAGCTCATGCAAGTAAAGTGATGTGGAATGCCAGTATATAAGTCTATTAATGACTAAAACAAAAGTATCACAAATAGCACCTGTCCTTCCTCCACACAATCCGAAGTTCTCCAAGCGATTCAATTCCACTTAAAAAAATGTTGGTCATGAACCCACTACAGTGATTTGTAACTCACAGTTTGACAGGACACTGAGTTAATCCCACTCCTTCATTTTATTGATGGAGGAGTTGGGGTTCAGAAATATTTAAGAGCTCTATTAATCTCTGCCAGTCAGTGAGTCAGGATTATGATTCTTGATTCCATATCGTGTGTTCTGTCCAGTACCCAGAGCAGCCTTCGCTCAAAAAGCAACTGACCCAGCATAATTTCCTTTGCAAAAAGTAGAAGGTGGAAAGATCATCTTCTTCTAACACACTTCTAAGCATTCTCGAAAGCAAGCATGCACAGGTGTATGTGGTTTCATCCCTGAACTAAGACATTCTGAGTCTCTTGTGTTATAGACACATATTTGGAACAGGTGAACCATATACCTGAGTAGAACACGTGAGCCTTCTAATTTTAGAATGACTTCAGCTCCATGTGGGAAAACTCTAGACAATGGAACGGGGAAGCAGTTTGCAGTTCTGAAAAGCTTTTGTTAGGCGAGACAAGCAAGCATCAGATCCCGTGCTTGCTGGCTGACCAACGTTCTACCTATTTTCCAAACAAGTCAAGCCTTCAAAGCCTTTTCCCTGTCATCTCATCTGCTTCCCTCTGTGCACCTCCAACCCAAACTGGCCACCTCAACAGATGTAAACCCAGGATCCCCCCAAGACCTGACCAACACCTCCCCGAGCCAGCTGCCAACGGTGACATTCCCCATGAATAACCCCACTGTGAATGTTCCATGTTCTTTCATCATCACCTCTGAAAAGGTCTCGAAATTAAGCCAGCCTTCAAACATGCCCCAATTCCAGGTGGGTGTCGTTCGACACAGCCAAGAGGAAGGAGCTGAAGTCCAGAGGCTTAAAGAGCTGCCCCGAGTGCCCAGATCATGCAAGGCAGAGGGAAGCTTGGAGCCTGGTTCCCAGGCACCTGAGCAGGGCCCTTGCCACACCCCCTTGGTCATTAGCGTGGATCTCATGAAAATATGAGAACCAGATGGGCAGCCTGGGGATGGTGCAACATTTTTGAGGGTTAAGCAAGCAGCCACCCAACAACTTCTTAACCAGGGTGCATTCTGTCCCTTTCAAGGGGCATGAAGACATGCCTTTTGAAGACAGGTCATAACTCCTTCCTTGGGAGGGTGTGGCAGATGTTCTAAGCTGCAAGTGCTGCTGCCTCGGCCTGCCTCCAGCTGGTCTTTCTCTACATGCTTTTACAAATTGACAATCAACCAGATAAAAATGTTCTGTCCCAAGCCAGACTATTGATTTCACTCCCATAGCAATTGTTTTCCAGCTCATGCACTAAGCAGTCAGTGTCATCATGTTGCTCTTGTGATAGGATCCCATGCTGTCTTTTCACACCTGCATGGTGGGCTTCTGGAGGGGAAGACAGAGAAGGCTGCTTCTTTGCAAACTTCCAGCAACCAGACTATTCAAGCCAGAATGTAAAATAGCCTCTAGTTCCAAGAGAATTAAATATGTGGCAGTCCTACTACCATCTCCCTACTCTGGACCCAGGACAGGCATCACCAATTGATCACTGCAGTACTTCCTAGAAACCTGAAGGCAGCCTTATAATCCTTCCCAACACAGCTCTCCAAGTCATCTCTATAAATCCACTGGACTGGTTATGTGAAAAATTTTACAAGCCATTTCTGATCAAGTTCAACAGATGAGGAAACGAATCCAAACAAGAACCACACAGATAACTTGCCCAGGAACTTGACCAAACTGAGACCAAATGGGTCCGACATCCAGGGTGGGTTCCTGGTCTCCAGTCTAAGGCACCATATACCTCCACTGCCCCACCCAAATTATCTGAGAAGCATTTACTACTGACAATGCCAGTTTCCTAGGACTCTGGCAGCATCCACCCTCCACATCTGGGAATCTAAGAGAAAGAAGAAAAGGAAGAAATCAATGAAACCTCAATAAGAAAGGCCAAAGGCAGGTTGGGCACAGTGGCTCATCATGCTTGTAATCCTAGCACTTTGGGCGGCCAAGGCGAGAGAATGGCCTGAGCCCAGAGGATCAAGACCAGTCTGGGCAACTTGACGAGACCTCATCTCTATGATAAATAAAAAAATTAGCCAGGCGTGGTGGTGCATGCCTATGGTTCCAGTTACTTGGAAGGCTGAGACAGAAGGAGCACCTGAACTCAGGAGGTCGAGGCTGCAGTAGCTGTGAGTGTGCCACTGCCCTCTAACCTGAGCAACAGAGACCCCAACTCAAAAAACAAAACAAAACAACAACAACAACAAAGGCCAAGGCAATTGTCAAGTAACAAGAACATGGAACTTTTTTTTTTCCAAAATGCACAAGAAAGCCACATGGGATCAACCCTATGTTCTTTCAGCCCATGCACCACCCTCCATCGGCACACGTAGTTTGCAGTTTTCTCTGCACGATGCTTTGTTTAATGTTGGTGCTTCCCGGAGTGTTTCAGTAGCCACCTGTCCTAGTGCTGTCACTCAGGAACATATCAAAACTATCCTCTACCCTTGATTAGTTCTCATTCCTGTCAACCCTTAGTCAAAGGGCCTGAATATTTATGCCATGGGCAAAGCCTTGATTGCTTTTGCCCTAAAATTACCCATTTTCACTCCTAAATGGTGAGGATGGTTTCACACCATTGACATGTTTCTGGATGGTTTGGTTCTGGGATTGTGTAAATGAGCCCCCGACATCCAGAGCAGAAGGAGTCACCCAGCAGACAGATGTGACAGTCACCCACCAGGCAGGTGAATACATTTTATGAAAACAGTGCTCCTCTGATAAGAAATATAAGTAGATGGCAAGATATGAAAACATTAGTCACTGCAAATTAAAGTGACATACCACAGAGTTAAACACAGCATCAGCTACCTTCCATATGTGAGGATCTAACAAAAAGGAATTATTATTACTATTCCTGCCACGCCTTTGCTGATGTGGTAATGAAATTGCAGTTGTGTTTTTAAGAGCCTTTGACTGTTAGATACACATATTAAGGTGTGACAAGTGAAATGGGCTTTGCTGCAAAATACCCCAGCAAAGGGAAAAATAAAAAAGGCAGGGGACTCGAAGAAATAAAAATGACAGAGTATCGCAAATGTCCAAGCTGGGTGATGGGTCTATGGGAATTGATTTCACTTACTTCCCTTCTATGGATGGAGATGTCTCTAATACTAAGTTAACAGACAGCTTTTCTTATTAAGTTAGCCTTGAGTTTCTCTCTCTCTCTCTCT
>CAUYQG010004244.1:0-21813 GCA_963574415.1 Tarsius wallacei
ATCCCATGCTCATGGATTGGAAGAATCAACATTATAAAGATGTCCATTCTACCTAAGGCAATCTACAGATTTAATGCAATACCCATCAAATTACCAGCAACATTCTTCTCAGAGCTAGAAAAAACAATACAGGAATTCATATGGAAACACAAACGACCAAGAATAGCCAGAACAAGCCTCAGCAAAAAAAAACAAAGCAGGAGGTATCACACTACCAGACTTCAAACTTTACTATAGAGCTACAATAATCAAAACAGCCTCGTACTGGTACAGGGACAGGCAAATAGACCAATGGAATTGAGATTCCAGAAGCAAAACCTCCGTTTCTCAACCAACTCATCTTCGACAAAGCCTCCACCACCTACCACTGGGGAGAGGAGAACCTATTCAGTAAATGGTGCTGGGAAAACTGGCTGACCACATGCAGAAGACTCAAACAAGACCCCTATCTGTCCCCATACACAAATATTAACTCTAAATGGATCAGAGACCTAAATGTAAAGCCCCAAACCATAAGAACCTTAGAAAATGCACAGCTAATTTTTTTGATTTATTGTAGAGACAAGGTCTTGCCAGGTTGCCTGGGTGGGTCTCGAACCCACGGGCTCAGGCAATTCACTTGTCTCGGCTCCCAAAGTGCTGGGATTACAGGCTGAGTCACTGAACCCGGCCTGTGTCTTCGTTTTTAACAAAAAAGTTTAAAAAGTAAAAAACAAAACAAAGCATCGCCCAGGCTAGAGTGCAGTGGCACGCCCACGGCCACCGCAGCCTCGACCTGTTGGGCTCAGGCAATCCTTCTGACTCAGCCGTCCAAGTAGCTGGAACCACAGGCATGCGCCACCATGCCTGGATAATTTTTTGATTTATTGTAGAGACAAGGTCTCGCCAAGTTGCCCAGGCTGGTCCAGAACCATAACCCACTTTTTAATCTGTGCTCTACTTTCCTCTTTGCCCACCTCCTGCGTCACCAGTTTGCATTCCTGAGGCCAGAAAGGGCTCACAAGCAAACTGCTATGAGGAGATCAAGGACCACTGCTCCCTAGCAGAAAGATGAGGGACAGCGCCGTCATGTCCCTGGAGGGCAAGCGTCTGTGAGCCCCTTATAGCCAGGCCGTTGTCATCAACCAGTTCTTCCAGGAACTAAGAGTGAGTGTGAGAATGGCACCAAGCTGTTTAGGAAGAATCTACCCCAAAACCAAAACACTTCCCCCCAGGCCCCACCTCTAACACTGGGGACCAAATTTCAACATGAAGACTTGGTAGAGGTCAAGGAAACCATATCCAAACCATAGCAGGAACAAAGACATGTATACTCCCACAGATATCTCATGGTTCCAAGTATAAGGCATTGTTTCTAAAGTAGTTCCCACAACCCTGTTCCTATCTTCCGCCAAGCAACACACAGCAATGGTTTTTTCCAGCATCACCCAACATCTTTCAGGAAGAAACAGAGGAGCAAATAAGAACATGCAATGGAGATTCTAGTGTCATCATTGCTTAAATCTTAGCAAAGCTCTCAGAAATTTTGATAATTCTTTTATTTTTTGAGTTGGAGTCTCACTCTGTCGCCCAGGCTGGGATACAGTGGCACACTCACAGCCACCCCAGTATCAACCTGTTGAGTTCCAGTGATCCTCCCACCTCAGCCTTCCAAGTAGCTGGAACTACAGGTGAGCGCTATCATGCCTGGCTAATTTTAATTTTATTGTAGAGACAAGTCTCGCCAAGTTGTCCGGGCTAGTTTCGAACCCACAGGCTCAGGCAATTCATTTGTCTCGGCATCCCGAAGAGCTGAGATTACAGGCTGAGCCACAGAGCCTATTTTTATTTATTTATTTATTTTTGGAGTCAGGTTGGAGTGTAGTGGCATGATTGGCCCACCACAGCCTCGACCTCCCGGGCTCAGGCGATATGTCTGCCTCAGCCTCCCTAGTAGCTGGGATTACAGGCACAACACCGTGCCCGGCTAGTTTTTTTATTTTTATTTCGTAGAGATGAGGTCTCATCATGTTTTCCAGGGTAGTCTTGAACTCCTAGGCTCAGGCAATCCTCTTGCCTCAGCCTCCCAAAGTGCTGGGATTACAGGCGTGGGCCACCACACCCAGCTGGTAATTATTTTAGAAACCTACAGGAAAGAATACAGCAACATTCCACTTCCTGAGAGATGCCAGCAGATGTGAGGCTCAACTGATAATGCAAGCAAGTAGAATATTTCTAATAATCCGCTGTGGGAGGGTCCATCACAGTGTGCTGCAATCATCACAGGAAGTTGACATCTTCTTTCGGCCATATTGTATCTAAATTTTGGCTGCACCATTTGCCCAGTTATACCTGGAGTGCCCACAGCAGCTCATCTGTAGTTGATGTCGAACCCTCACAAGTCTGTGAAAGTCCAGCAACAGCTACCAGCCAAGCTGACTTGGCATGGACACGGGCTTTGATCCCCCGAGGCTTCTGGCTGGCTACCTTGAGCTTCAGGACATCAGATGGTACCTTGGCCTGAGCCTCTCTGGAGCAGAGCCTTTCTGTGGCAGTGGAGCCAGGTTCCTGGCTTCTCATGACTCCTGACATTTGGGTGTCTTGTTACCTGTGAGTCATCTCTTGCCTGTCAACTCTTGGCCAGTTTGCACTTCCTGACAACCCAGCTTGTGTTGGTCACTCACCCTTCAGGCTCTGACCCTTGGCCTATGGCAGACGCTCCTGGTCCCAGCTTCTTGCCTTGACTAGTAACCCCTAGCTGCCCACAACTGGTAGAATGGCATTTGCTTGCTCATCTTTAAAGAGCCCACAATTTTTTCTTGTTCACACCAAGTAAGACTAAGTATTTAAAGTCTAGTTAGTGGCCAGGTGAGGTGGCTCAGCCTGTAATCCCAGCACTTTGGGAGGCTGAGGCAAGAGGATTGCCTGAACCCGGGGGTTTGACCAGCCTGGGTAACTTGGCGACACCTCGTCTGTACAATAAATCACAAAAATTAGCTGGGCATGGTGGCGTGTGACTGTAGTTCCAGCTACTTGGAAAGCTGAGGCGAAAGGATCACCTGAGCCCAGCAGATTGAGGCTGTGGTGGCCATGAGCGTGCCACTGCACTCCAGCCTGGGCGACAGAGTGAGATTGCAACTCAAAAATTAAAAATAAAGACTAGTTAGCAATGGTCTCATACTTGATGAAAATGAAAACCGAAGAAATTGATCATGAAAGCTAAAAAAGGGCTCTATTTTGAGAACAGATTCTGTTTATAGAAATATCAGTAATAGTTTACCGGGCACCTTCTATGTGCCAGGCATTATGTGGGAGTTTTATAACTGTTATCTCATTAAACCATCATAACAGCTCTGTAAATACTCTTATTTCCCTTTTATAAAAGAGGTGAGGGGTATCCCTTCCATTTCATTCCCTCTGCACATTGTACAATACCTTGAATTCTCTCATCAGTCCTTTTATCTTTCACAACAAAAATAATGACTTAATAACACCCACTAACCTTAGGATAGCCTTAATAGCTTACATGAATGGTCATCTTTCAAGAAAAGTCCTGAGGCTTATGAGAACCCATAAGCACAACTTAGCATCATGTCTCAAAATGGATAATGGTCATTCCTTTCATCTCAAAATTTCAATTCTAAAAATATGTGTCACAAATCCTCATAGTGGACACATATATGTACAAGAATGCTATTATATTGCAGTTTATAGTATCAAAAACTGGGTAAGACTTACCTATCTATCCATCCATCAGCAGATTCATTAACTCAGGAAGGCACATTTGTACAATGGTATTGTATATACTACAAACTCATTTAAAAGGAGAAGGTAGATCTGAATAAACTAACATGGAAACATGTCCAAGATATGATGTTGAGTGAAAAAAAAAGTTACAGATTCTATTATCCCAAAAAGGTGCATTTATAAAGTACATAATTTACAAATTATAATATGTAATATATACATTATATGTATACAATGTCTGAAATACTAAGTTATTTTATTTATTTATTTATTTTTATTTTTTGAGTCAAGGTCTCACTCTGCTGCCCAGGCTGGAATGCAGTGGCACAATTATAGCTCATCACAGCCTCAGGGCAATCCTTCCACCTCAGCCTCCTAGATAGCAGGGACTATAGGACTATAGGCGCACGCCACCACACCCAGCTATTTTTTTTTTTTGGCTCAATTGGATATTCATATAGCAAATTAATTTATTTTTACTCTTACTTGACACCACACACACAAATTAAATCCATGTGAATTGCAGATCTATTAAAATTACAACAGTTAAGCATTCTGGTGATAATATAGGAAGATAAATTAGTAATCTTGCAGGTAGGCAAATATTTCTTTAACCAAATACTTGAAGCAATAATCATATAGAAAAATATTGGTAAATCATTCTTCACAAATGTAATAATCTCTTTTTATCAAAAAATACCAGTGAATGTAAACAGGCAAACCTCTAAGTAGGGCAAAGTATTATCAAAAGAGGTATCTGAAAAATAATTGTCATATCTAGTTTACATAAATGACCTCTACAAATCAATAACAAAAAAGACAGACATCTACCCACAAAATTATGCAGAAATACTATGGTGTTCTCAAAAGAATATTCATATTGTGATAAACATATTCAGATCATTACTCACCAAGGAAATACAAATTAAATCCACAATGAAAAGACATGCTACACTCATAAGTATTGCTAAAAGGTAAAAAAAAAAAAAAGTAATACTAAATATTGATGATGTGGAAGGAGACGAGGTTTCACTATGCTGCGTAGGCTGGTCTTGAATTCCTGGACTCAAGCAGTCCTACTGCCTTGGCCTTCCAAAGTGCTGGGATTATAGGTATGAGCCACCATACCTGGTCTATTACTATGATTTTATTTTTATGTCCAGGTCATGTGTATTTAGAAACCATATTGTGATGTACATGTTACATAGAGAAACACTGAACCCCGTGGATTATCTCACATTAACCCGTTTAGATCAGATAGTGGTATTCATCCTTGCTTATTCTTTGAGAGATTTTTTTAAAATTTTTTTTTATTTCATTGTTTTTCAAAATGTTTATTAAATTTGTCTAGAATACATATTTTCATTTGTCATTTTGGAAAGCCTTCATTGGAAATATCATTTTTTTTGTCTGATAACAAACAACAGGCAGTGATTATTCTGAAACTCTACCTTGGATAAATGCAATTTCTTCTTGAGACACAAGTTTCCTTCTGTGTTTCTGAGGTAAGGCTTTTATTGTTTCTGCAGTGTCTGGTAGACCCTGATACATCAGCAGATCTGGTGATTTACTGCCCTTAGAAAGCTGTGAAATTACAAAAGTGTGAGATGGTAGCCAGGCTGCTCTCAAGCTCCTGAGACAGTGGGTTTAGGATGGTCTCTTCTGTCATGGAACCCTATCAATGGAGTGTGTGACTTAAATACTCGAGCGACATGCTAGCAGACACCATGTTGCTGACATCGTCTAAAATCTTGGATGTATGGCGAGATAATGCTTCTATATGAACTTGCTATGTAAAAAGGATCATATGTGGGAAGATTTCATTGGAAAGAGAAGGCACACCCAATGAATTCAGCTTTGTTACCTATCTTGTGATTATTCAGAGATTTCCTGAGCCAGTAATTAGGTTTTAATTTGCATGTGGATCTCAAGTTTATATGAGAAATGACATTATCTAAACTTTGGAATGACCAACTTAATAAATTATTACTGGCATTTCTAGACTTGGAAGGCACTCCTCACTTTAGGGAAATCCCCCTTTGCCTTCTCAGCTATAATCCTCTCACTATAAAAATAGCGGGCTGGGCTCGGTGGCTCAGCCTGTAATCACAGCCCTTTGGGAGGCCGAGGTGAGTGAATTGCCTGAGCCCATGGGTTCGAGACCAGCCTGGATAACTTGGTGAGACCTTGTCTCTACAGTAAATCAAAAACTAACTGGGCATGGTAGCATGCGCTTGTAGTTCCGGCTACTTGAAGGGCTGAGGTGGAAGGATCACTAGAGCCCAACAGGTCAACACTGGGGAGGCTGTGAGCATGCTACTGCACTCCAGCCTGGCAACAGTGAAATTCCAACTCAAAAAAAAAAAAAAAATAGTGAATGGTAGGGGAATCACGTAACATCACTAAGGACACCTGAGCCTAAACCCGGGAAAATGAGGACCAGTTGGGGGCCCAAACTTCACCTACACATAGACTACTTATGTATCTAATCCTGACTTGTACCCCACATCTTTACAGTAAAATAAAATAAAAATAGTGAGTAGTGGTGTTATTATTGTGTATATTTGCATAGTGCCTTACCTTTATTCTGTGCTTTGCATGTGCACACAAATTCAAAGCTCATAGAAACCTACTTTCACTGAGACGTCTCTACTGACCCTCAAATACCAGAGAAATCCACAAGTCAGACTTTGCATGAGTCTGCAGATAATGTCAAGGTGGAACGGATATATGTATGTCTTCAGCAAATAGCGTGAGATAAGTAGATTTCTCTTTCAGTGCCTATGTAATTGAAATATCTTGGAAAAAGTCATAAACAATGGATGACAACCAATATGTAATACATTAGTTGAAGCAAGAAAGTGAACAAGGATGTTTTTTTCAATCCCAACCATTCCCCCAAATATGGCGGCATTAAACCTGCAAAATATCGGAGAACATTGCCCCCAAACACACTTCACAAAATACCTATTAAAGAACAAGCCATTCCCAACCAAGAGAGGACAGGGGAAATACCAACAAGGAGTCAGTGGTGAGCACAGACAGTATTTAGATCTAGGGCTGAAATGAATTTGGAAATAAGGATGGAAAATAAGGTGCAAATGCTCTTCTATGCTCTGTAAATTGTAGAACTGACACATCTAACAAGATGTAGGAGAAAAGGGGAGGGGTGGGGTGGATCAAAGACCAAAATGTAAAAGCTAAATCAATAAAGAATTTGGAGGAAGACGTAATAAAATGTCTAGTGACATGAGCATTGGCCAAAGTTTCCTAAACAGATCATGGGAAGCAATAACTACAATGTTTTTTAAAAGATCAATTGAACATCAAACTGAAAATATCTGCTTATCAAAAGATACTGTTATGAAAATAAGTACACAAGCCACAGACTAGGAGAAATATTCACAGACTGTATATCTGGCAAATTGCTGCTATCCAGTATATGGGAGCAAATCAACAAATATATTTAAAACTCAATAATATAATTCATAAGCTAATTTTAAAATAGGAAAAAAATTTTAATAAACATTTCATTAACTAAGATTTACAAACACCCAACTAACAATTAGTCATTAGTCATCAGGAAAATGAACATTAAAACCACAATAAGGTACGATGACATCTCTACCAGAATAGCTAACATTCAAAAAGACTGAAGACCTCAAATGTTGGTGAGTCTATGATGAAACCAGCACTTTTAAAAATTGTTGGTGAGAATATAAGAGGATGCAACCAGTTTGGAAAATGATCTTAAAATTCCTCATAAGTTAAACATATACCTGCTCTTTCTTGGAGTATTGACCAAAGAGAAATAAAAACATAGTTCACTTGTACAAGAATGTTCATACAAGTTTTATGCATAATAGCCCCAAACTGGAAACAGTCTAAGTGTCCATTAGTAAGAGAATATACAATAAATTGCCATGTGGTTTTGCAGTACTACCGAGCAATAAACAGGACTAAATTACTGATACAAGCAACCATATGGATGAATCTCAAAAACATCACGCTGAGTGAAAGAAGTCCTACACAAGACAGCATCTACTGGAATATTCTGTTTCTGGAATGTTCTAAAGCAGGTAAAACTTAATTTATGATGGAAAAAAATCAGAAATTTGTTCTCTGGAGAAGTGGGAATTGATTAGGAAGAGGCATGAAGGCACTTTCTGGTAATGCTAAATCTTGTTTGGTACTTTACAGTATGTAAATTTTACATAAAAACACTTTAACAAATATTTAACAATATGCATTCTGAAATATTTGAGGGTAAATGTATAATGCTAGCAATTTACTTCGAAATACAACAAAAAAAGGAAATGGATTAACTGATAGACAGAAGGATATGCTATATAGTAAGATGTTCGTGATAGTATTTAGGTGGTGAGTATACAGGTGTCCACTGTAAAATTCTTTCAATTTTGCTTAGGCTTGGAAATTTTCATAATAAAATGTTGGGGGAAAAAAGAAGCAAGAAAATAGAGTAAGTAGAATAAGAACATAATTTGCATCGTGGGCAGAAGGAGAGATTCAGAGGATATCATTTAATGCTGACAAATTGAATTGCAGAAGTCTAAGTACAAAGATAAACACTATGAAAGATAATATTATTGACTAAAATTGGAAAGTGTAAGGGAGATGAGAGAAGAAAACAGATGCAAGCCAATTTTATTTTGCTTGAAGTATGAAACCACTAGACATTTTCTAAGGAGACAGTGAAATACTAGTGTTTATAATAAGTATTAAAAAAGAAAGAAATGAGATCAAACATAGAGATTATATCAATAAATATGAACAGCTTTAAACTAACCTAAGATACAAACAGAACTTAACTCTATGCTTTATGCAAAAGACTTGCCAAAAACAAAGTGATTCAGGAAAGTTAAAAATAAAAGGTTAGGCAAAGTTGTACCAGTCACAAGTAAGCAAAAAGAAAACATAGGTCAAGGCTGTCCTATCAGACAAGGTAGAATTAAAGCCAAAAAGCATTAAGCAAAGCAAAGAGGAACATAAAACTGTACTTTCCAGTTTGGTAGTCACTAGACACATGTGACTACTGAGCATTTGAAATGTGGTTAATGTGACTGAGGAACTGGAATCTTAATTTAATTTAATTTAATTAATGTACAGAGGATATTTTCATTATCACAGAAAGGTCCATTGGATAATGTTGCTTTATAATGTTAAAGACTCCAATTCACAATGAGGATACAATAGTTATAAATATATATATGTGCCAAATAACATAGCATCTACTTTCATAAAGCGGGAATGATGGAAAGATAAAATAAAAGACTTTTTTTTTTTGAGTCAGAGTCTCACTCTGTCGCCCAGGTTGGAGTGCGGTGGCATGCAGCCCTGGCCTGCTGGGCTCAGGCGATCCTTCCATCTCAGCCTTCCAAGTATTTGTGACTACAGGCATGCGTCACCCTGGCTAATTTTTTTGACTTATTGTGGAAACAAGGTCTTGCCAAGTTGCCCAGGCTGGTCTTGAACCCCTGAGCTTAGGCAATCCTCTTGCCTCTGCCTTTCAAAGTGCTGGGATGACATGTGTGAGCCACTACGCCCAGCCAATAAAAGACTTTAAAATCAAACTTCTCCACTCCAGACAAAACAAATAGAATTATTCAGTGCTTAAATATTACTATTGCAATAATATAAGTTGTAGGAAGGCTTAGTGGCTGTTCATTTTTAAAAATCTCTCTTCTCCAAGCACAAGGTTTGCATTTGCAGACATTGAAAACATTTGGTGATCTGTGTTCTGGTGGCATGAAGCCACGTGGAGGGAAAGACCATTAAATGCCAACAAGTGCTTTTTCAAAAAAAAAAATTGGTGATTATACTCAAATTTTCAGATTGTCTTTTGTTTTTGTTTTTTTTGAGTCAGAGTCTCACTCTGTCACCTAGACTGGAGTGCAGTTGCACAACCATGGCTCATCGCAGCCTCAACCTCCCAAACTCAGGTGATCAATCCTCTTTTCTGCCTCTCACATAGCTGAGATTACAGGTGCATACCACTACGCCTGACCGATATTTTTATTTTTATTTTTGTAGAGACGAGGTCTTGCTATGTTGCCCAACTGGTCTTGAACTCCTGGGCTCAAGCAGTCTTCCCACATTGGCCTGCTAAAGCGCTGGGATTGCAGGTGTGAGCCACCACACCTGGCCAAATTTTCAGTTTTTCTAATGATTACGGGTTGCTATAAAAGAAGTTACAGCCATAACTTTAACTGCCTTAAAAACATGTTGGCATTATAAATTTATTAACCTTCAGAACTGTGGCGAGAATACAATTAATGGGAATTTTTTAGGTGTTCTGAATTTTTTAGGAAGAAAGTCATTGCACAAGCATTTCTGGTATTGCCTTTTAACAGAGTACATGAGTCCCCAAGGAAAAACCATCTCAGTCTCGCTTCAACTATTCACCCTAATTAAATCCCTTAACCCCTGGATTCACTAGAGAAACAATGCTCCTGACTCAGCCAATGTTTCCTCTGATGATAAACTATTTGCAAAAACATTTCTTGAGACTTCCTGTCTGTAGCCTACAGCCTGGTGACCTGTGGAATAATACACATTTTTGGCGCTTTAGTGAATGCCAGGCAGAAGAAGGGTGCGTCACAGTGGTCTTCTCTCTCTGTCAACGACCCACACAATTTGGTTCCTAGCAAGTGTAGGAACAAACGTAAGGAAGGATACTTTACCAGGGAAACAGGCATAGAACTAGATAAAAACTCACCAAAGCCACAAAACCACATCTACCACCTTCCCTGATAATAACCATGTCCTTTACAAACATTGTTTCAACACTTCAAGGCCACCACACAGTTCTCTTCAATCAATAGGTGTTGTAGTAACTGTCCCCACCTATTTCAACTGTCTGTAGGGATGTCTGTGGGATTCCTTATAGGATAACAACTTCTCACACCCTTATAATGATTTTTTCTAGAGGTCATAAATTAAGGTCTCTATTCTTAAGGGTATGACAAGGGGGTTTTGATGGGTCTGCCTATTAGGTGTTGCATGTTACCTGTGTAGCAACAAGTAGAGTTTGGCCACAGACGACCTGGTCAGGTGTGTTGATGGATTAGCTTGTGTTGCAGATGCTGTCTGTTTCTCCTTTCAACTTACTATCATAATCTTTTCTTCTAAATCCCCTATTCTGCACGGGCGGGATGAATGTATTTATGGTGGCCAAGGCTGGGCAACAAAGCCGGTCAGCAGAGAACCTATCTGTGTCCAGGTTTTTCCATTTGTAAAACAGGAATAATGATATCTGTTTTCAGATGCTTTGAATTCCAGGTGTGAAAAATGAGCCCTGATGTGAATGCAAAATTGTTCACATTCCAGCATGAAAGTTCTCTAGGCTTTTTGATCTTGTCACATTTCAAAAACTATGCGCTTGAGTGGAATGACCCTGTGGGCTCCTATCTGGGGACCCACAGATCCAATCAAGCACTGCCACCAGATGTTAGGCAAGTTGCTTAACCTTCTGGAATCCCAATGTCCTCACCTGTAAAATGTCTGAGTTCGACCAGGTGACATTTTTTGTTTGTTTGTTTTCGTTTTGTTTTGAGTTGAAGTCTCACTGTGTTACCCAGGTTGGGGTGCAATGGTATGATCATGGCTCACCACAGCCTCTAACTCCTGGGCTCAGGTAATCCTTCCACCTCAGCCTCCCAAGTACCTGCATGCCACTATGCCCAATTGATTTTTCTATTTTTATTTTTTGGTAGAGACATGGCCTTGCTATGTTGCCTAGGTTGGTCTCAAACTCTTGGACTCAAGCAATCCTCCCACCTCGGCCTCCTAAAGTGCTGGGATTATGGGTGTGAGCCACTGTGCCTGACCAGGTGCTTTTTAAGCTCAAACTTTTTTCTGATCTCCCATATATTTGAAAGAAATGTCATCTCCTACTCCGGTCTAACCAATATAGATGCTGCTCACAATGAGGAAAATTCCCTTGTTGTGGCTTATGGCCTAAACAAATTTTTGCTCACTTAATTCAACAATCTTATTCTTTCTTGTTTTGGTGACTAAAATTATATATTTTTTCCTACTGTTCACTTTTTCCCCATTTAATGTGTGACGTTTTAAAATCCCTCTCAACATAGTTGCTCAACATAGTTGCTCCTGTGAGATTTTTCTTCTTTTTTTTTTCCTTCAAATCAACATTCTTGATGTTACTTATGCTATTATGGTCATGATATATCAGTAATATATAGTAGCTAACATTTATCGAGTATTTACTATAGGCCAGGCACAAAACAGCTCATGTGATCATCACAGCAACTCTAAGGGGTTTATTATCATTTTGTCTTATATGAGAAGAAACAGATATGAGGGGGACCCAAAAAAACCAGGAATTATTTTTTGGAGAGCGAGCCTCTTGTAGTGTAAGCTTCCCACACTAGGCAAATGTTCGAGAAACCCATCGGCATCAGTGTACTAGTTAGTGTTGTTGTGAGAGGCTGCATTTGGCTTCAGTGAATTTTTTTGGAAATTCTTTCAACTTGTTTGCCCATTTCATGATGGGTGATTTACGAGCACACCTGCCCACACCTCACTGAGTGTTTAGCAACTTTCCACCAAAAGCCGGCTTGACCCCCATGCCCCACTCTCCCTCTTCACCTGATCTCACACTGAGCAACTTGTTTTTGTTTCCTTTGACGAAAAAAATCCTCAAAGGGAAACGTTTTGCCAATGTAGAAGAGGTGATACAAAAAAACGGCAGAAGCACTAAGAGGCATCACAACCGACGAGTTCAAAAACTGATTTGAACAGTGGAAAAAGCATCTTGATAGGTATATTGCATCAAATGGAGAGTACTTTGAAAGTGACTGAAGTTTAAACATGTCAGAATAAATAAATTTATTTTTATGAATAAATTCTGGTTTCTTGGGGTTTTCCTCGTATATTGAGGGGTTAAGAGGTTTCCAAGAGTCTAGTGAGAGCCAAGTTGTGTTGTCTAACTCCAGAGTCCAAGGTCATGACGACTATTCCATATTAAATCAACTGGTATAAAGTGAGATGCAGAGGGAGGAGAGGGGAGAGTCAGGGAGGGAGGGAGGGAGGAGAAAAAAAGAAAAGAAATTAAATGAAATTAGGGGAAAATTTTTTATACTCTATTTTTTTCTCATCCTAAATAATTTAGTCTTGTGGAAAATGCATAGTATTACAATTTAGATTGTCTGCTTTATTGAAAACTGGAGTCCTAATGGAAAAATAATGCTTCTTATTTTAGCAATCACAATGTTATTATCTGGACCTATTTAGGAAGTGGCAGAATGGAGGCGGCTCTCCAATTTTGACTGTGAAATTAGATCCTGGGGCCTATGGCAAAGGAAGGGCAGACAGCATGTGGCCCAAGGTCAAAGACTGCCAAGGGCTCATCCCAGAGCATGCCCCAATAGAGGCAACAGAGAAGTTACAAATTCCATAACAAATAAATGGTGACTCTGAGCATATGAATGACCCATTCTATTTTCAAGTAAGGTCAAGTCAGGAAGCTGAATTTAGGACAACTGAAAGCCAGTCACATCCTTGGCTGGAAAGCCTGCCATTCATCAACAGATCGCATGCCTGCAATGCTCTCCGGGTTACCTAAATTCATGACCATTTTGGGAAAGGTATGATGTCTCGCTAAAGCCTCAGCTTGGCCCATAAAAGTCTGGAGCCCACAACGGGAACTGTGGGCAGTTGTTCCTCTGTAGAGGTAACATTTGTTCTGGAGGGCAGGCCCTTGGCACCAGCGCAGCTGTCGCCAAGAGGTCTCTACACTCAATCACACCTATTGACAACCTGCAGCCAGCTGGGTCAGGAACTGAATGCCTCACCAAGGTTATTTATGAGTCACTCTAACTTCAGGTTCTTTGTTTCAGGCAAAGATCACAAGGACAAAAATAGCTTTATTTAATCAGAAAGGGCTAGAAAATAACTGTCTCATAAAGTTCTTTCTGTAGTGATGGTGTCTTCCTTCCTTCCTCCCCCCCTCCACGTGCGATTAATTATATAAGTGTACTCAGTTTCAAGGATCTTCTTTCCCCCCAAACCATTCATGGGGTAACACGGGAGGGGAGAAGCCTGTGTGAGCAAGGACATTTAGCTTTCACAAAAGCTGCTGAAACAGATCAATTCAGTAGACACCACTCTACATCTCACTTCTTTAAGAGCTGTTCACCGGAAATAAGAGGGAAATATTTTTTAATCAAAGCTATGGGTGTCATTGTTTTTAAAAAGAACATCCTTTTTGTTGTTCTACCATCTTAACAGTTTTTAAGTGTATTCTTTTTTTTTTTTGAGTTGGAGTCTCACTCTGTTGCCCAGGCTGGAGTGCAGTGGCACACTCACAGCCACCCCAGCATCGATCTGCTGGACCCTGGGGGTCCTTCTGCCTCAGCTTTCCAAGTAGCTGGAACTACAGACGTGAGCTACCATGCCCGACTAATTTTTGATTTGATTTATTGTAGAGACAAGGTCTCGCCAGGTTGCCCGGGCTGGTCTCGAACTCGCGGACTCAGGCAATCCACCCGTTAAGTGTATTCTTTTCTCTTTTTTTTTTGAGTTGGAGTCTCACTCTGTCACCCAGACTGGAGTGCAGTGGCACACTCCCGGCCACCACAGCCTCGACCTGCTGGGCTCCGGTGATCCTTCTGCCTCAGCCTTCCAAGTAGCTGGAACTACAGGCACGTGGTACCACACCCGGCTAATTTTTGATTTTATTATAGAGATGAGGCTCACCAATTTGCCCAGGTGGGTCTCGAACCGGGGGCTCAGGCAATCCACCCACCTCAGCCTCCCAAAGCGCTGGGATTACAGGCTGAGCCACTGAGCCTGGCCGTTAAGTGTATTCTTAGTCATTTTTAAGTGTACTTTGCAGTGTACATTACTGTAAGGATCTCTAAAACGTCTCACAGTGCATATCTGAAACTCTACACCCACTAAAGAACAACTTCCCTTTTCTCCACCCCCCACCCAGTTCCTGGCAACCACTATTCCACTGTTTTCTTCCAAGAGTCTAACTACTTTAGATATCTCATATTATTGGAATCATGCAGTATTTGTTTTTGTGTGTGTGTGTGTGCGACTGGCTTATTTCACTTAGCACAACAACCGCAAGGTTCATGCATGTGGTATCACATGACAGGATTTCCTTCCTTTTTAAGGGTTGAATGATATTTCCTTGTATGTATATACCACATTTTATTTATCCATTCATCTGTTGATGGGCATTTAGCTTGCGTCTACCTCTTGGCTACTGTGAATAACACCTGAATACACCTAGGCAGGCAAATATGTCTTTGAGATCCTGTTTTCAATTCTTTTGGATGTAGACCCAGAATTGGGATTGCTAGGTCATATTGTAATTCTATTTTTTATTTTGGGGGGAGACACCACACTGTTTTCCATAGAGGTTATACCATTTTATATTCCCGCCAACAGTGCACAGGGTTCCAGTTTCTCCACATCCTTACCAATACTTGTTATTTTCTGGTTTGGGCGGGGGACGGGGTTTAGGGGCCATGCTAACAAATGTGAGATGACATTTCATTGTGATTTCTCACTGCCCTTTATAAAGAGCAAAATAATAACAGGGCAAATAATTTCAAGTAATAGAATGAAAAATCAATTATTCAACACTATCGTTTTTCTGGCCTTGGTTTATTCTTTGTCCAATAACATAAAGCACTTTTGCTTGACTCAAAAAGTCAAGAGAGCTTCTGATGCACAGAGCTTCTAATGCAGCAATTCAACTTCCAGGTAAAAGTTCAATATAAATGAGTGTTTATGTCCACCGTGCATAAGAACAAGTATAAAGACATGTGTTATAATGTTCACAGTAGTTTTCCTCACAGTAACCCACAGTTGGTGGCTACCTTTTTGCACCCTACTAGTCAGTACCCCACCCATAGAAATAATATTGACCTCTCTCTCCATACTTTTGCCTGTTCCTGAACTTCACACAAGTGGAATCATACAGTACAAGCCATTGACCTGTATCCATTGCTTCACATCCCTGGATTCAACCATCCATGAACTGAAAATAATAATATTTCGGGGGGGGGGGAATTGCATCTATAGGGAATATGTGCAAACTTTTTTCCCTTGTCATTTTCTGAGCAATAGAGTATAACAGCTAAGTACAGAGCATTAACATTGTGTTGGGTTGTAAGTAATTTAGAGATGGTTTCACATATACGGGAGGGAGTGCATAGATTATATGCAAATATCATGCCATTTTATATCAGGGACTTGAGCATCCTTGAGTTTTGGTGTTCAAGACTGGTCCCAGGACCAATTCTCTGCAGGTATGAAGGGACCAACTGTATTCTTTTGTATCTGGCTTCTTTTACTCAACGTTATATGAAACTCTTCCAGGCCTGGCATGGTGGCTCACGTCTATAATCCCAGCACTTTGAGAGGTTGAGGTGAGAGAATTGCCTGAGCCCATGGGTTTGAGACCAGCCTAGGCAACTTGGGGAGACCTCATCTCTACAATAAATCAGAAAAATTAGCCAGGCGTGGTAGAACATGCCTGTAGTTCCAGCTACTTGGAAGGCTGAGGCAGAAGGATCGCCTGAGCCCAGCAGGTAGAGGTTGCGGTGGCCATGAACGTGTCACTGCACTCCAGTCTGGATTACAGGGTGAGACTTCAACCAAAAAAAAAAAGCAAAAGAGGAAAGATTAGCCTTAGCAAAAGGAACTCTTTGCCTTGATAAAATACATCCCCCCGCCTTTTTAGGAGAAGCTAATACCCCAAAATCAACTAGTAAATGAGCCTGGGGAATGTTGGAGAGGGAAAAAAATGTCCAAACTTAGTATTGAAGTGAGCATCCAAAAATGGCAGGGAAATGGAAGGCAGAGACAAAATAACAAGCTTCATTTTCACCCTGCCACTCCCTGGCAGTAAATTAGTTAGCTTGGAGGGTATCCATAGTCATCTAATTGATCACCATAATCCTCAGCGCTTGAACCTGTTGATATTTAAATGCTGAAATTCATCTCTCAGTTGTCATTTGCAACAATTAATTGAGAATCCACCATGAGCTTAGCTTTGTTTATGTGCAGTTGTTGCCTTGCATCATTCAGCATGGAGTTACATGTGTTGCCACAAAGCAATTCAGGGAGAGAACTAGGGGGCCGAACATCAAGCCATCGCCGAAAGATTAGCATCCTGCATAACTCAGCTCCAAATAGAGTCCCATCAATTCTTCAATATTCCAGGAAGCGCGGCCTCATGAACTGATCTTGCTTTACAGCCAGGACCCTTTATTAGCAGTTATACCATGGCTATATCTAGATTTCTGAGATATAAAAGTAAACCATATTATAAATCCTAGTTTAACTAGCCAGGGTTTTCCACTGTGAGATGTTTGATGAGCAGCACCTTTTATGGGATAGACAATTAAGTGACACCAGATCCCTTCAGGATTAGGGATTCAGGGCATATGATTGAAGACAAACTGACATCTGTGCACTGAGCCACGTGAAAACAGCTGCCTTTCCTCTCACCACCCGGTCCAGCCACTGTCATCTGTCCCCTGCACCGTTATAATAACCTCCCACCTGACTCTCTCGACCTCCCTTGTCCTTCCTCCTCTATTTCCCACACAGCAGTGACAACGGTCCCCCTCAAACCTCAATCAGACCATGACTTTTCTGTGCTCAAAACTTTTCAGAGTCTTCCTGCATCACTTAAAATGAGACCCAAGTCCTTAGGATGCATGGCAAGGCTCCAGGCTTTCTGGCTTCTGTGTCTTCTCTCCATCCAGTCACCCAGCCCTGTTCTCATCCTGAGTACTCCTCACCCAAGGCCCTCACTCCTGTCCCCTGGAAGTCCCCTGGAATGACTGCTCAAGCTGCTCCTGCACGGCGTTATTGACTCGCTTCAGCTCAGCTCATTTCAGAGACCTGCTTACCACTCACAACCTTCTCTGACAATACCTATGTCCTCACCTTGTTTTGTTCTGCTTCACGGCACTTCTCAGCACCCTGTCTGTTTTAAATCCGGCTCATAGCCGGGTGCGGTGGCTCATGTCTGTAATCTCAGCATTTTGGGAGGCCAGAGTGGGAGGTCGCTTGAGTCCAGGAGTTTGAGATCAGCCTGGGCAACACAGCAAGACCTCATCTCTACAAAAACATCAAAAAACTAGCTGGGCGGGGTGGCATGCACCTATAGTCCCAGCTATTCGGGAGGCTGAGATGGAAGGATTGCCTGAGACCAGGAAGTCAAAGCTGTTGTGAGCCATGATCATTGCGATCGTGCCACTGCATTCCAACCTGGATGACAGAGTGAGACTCTGACATACATACATACATACATACATACATACATACATACATACAGAATCTTATTTATTTATCACCCGTGTCTCTCCTTTGGAATGTGAGCTCCCCCTGCTGGAGACTAGGGACTTTGTGTTGGTAACTGTCCAGTACAGAGCCTGGTATATGGTAGGCGTTCCCTAAGTACTTGCTGATTAATTATGCAATGAATGATTCCATGAATAGTCCGAGATCATGCAGTCTGCAGGCATTTTACAGCCAGGAATTAGAAAATCATTTCTTGGTGATCTATGGTCTGCGCTACCACAGTGACACTGACATTCTTCTGACAAAGGTCTAGGCCAATGGGATTGATGCTTATGACATTTTAAAAAGCACTGATGTGTATGTCACAAACTTCAACTTTCATCCTGACAACGTGATATAGAGTATAAAGATTCAAGATACTGACTATGTTACACATTGTGGCCATCAGACTCAGTGTGTAGCAGCAAACACATCTATATTGGGGTTCCAGAGCTGTAGTCACTGCTCAGTTACAGCAAGATGTTCCTCGATATATGCCATCTGGTGCAGGAATACCGTGACTCCCACTTCCCCACTGTTCAAGAGAAATACAGACACACGTGACCATTTATTTCTCTACAACAGGCTCAGCAGTCTATGGCATGTGCACCAAACCCAGCCCAGTAGCATATTTTTGGATAGTCTGAAAGCTAACAATAATTTTTACATTTTAGAGGGTAAAAAAACCAAGATGAAACAAATAGGTGATAGAGACCATATGTGGCCCACAGAGCCTAAAATATTTACTGTCTGGCTCTTTAAGGAAGGGTTTGCTGACCCCTGTTCTACAAAACTAGTCTGATGGACATGACTTTGGGAAAGGAAAAAGGTTTTGAAAACGAGTGTCTGGGACAGAGACGGTGTTGAAGCATATTATTTGAATTTCTGAACAATTCGTATTACAGGGCAATGGGCTTCCTAACACAGGATGGAGTCACTACACTTTTGCAAGGACTTGGGGAAAGGACCCTGGTGAGAAAAGCATAAACCTCCCTTTGAACTTTGAGTCTTGAGTTTCAAAAAAGGAAAATCTAGATAAAATTAATTTTAAAAACAAATTGAAGGCAAAACATGAGGGAGAAGAGAAGAATCAACTCAGTGGCATTGGGGCCAAGTAACTGTTCTTGGCAGGAATGCCAGGACATCCATCAGTAATCATCCTCCCCATCTTCTAATAATGGAACTTCTGAATTCAAGCTTGGAAGATGGCTGTCCAACCCACAGCAACATTTCCCAGTATCCCATGCAGCTAGGCGTGGCCATGTTCCAGTAGGTAGAATGTGAACAAAATGATGCACACCATGTCCATGTGACTAGCTTCTGGAGAAGATGAAACAGTCCGTGTTTCCCTTTGCCAGTCCTTCTTCCCATCAGCTGGAGATGGAAGATGCAGGTTGAGGTTGCACAGTCACTCTATCAACCTTGAACTGCTTGGCTTGGTAATTTTTTGCAAGAGCAAGATAAGCTGCCGTCTTGTTGAAGGCATTGCCTTTGGTGTGGTCTCTGTGACAGCAACTTACGTAGAAAGATGAGAGACAGTAATATTGATATTGCTTATTGGCATTAGGTTTATATACATTAATCCAAAAACAGGTTCTAACACAAGATAGAATGATTTAAAGATCTTAAGGTGTGATACAAGCAATTTCTTAGAAATCATGAGGATCATAAAGAATTATACTGGCCAAGGTGAGGGAATTGCCTGAACCCATGAGTTCAAGAACAGCATGGGCAACTTGGCAAGACCTCATCTCTACAATAAATCAAAAAATTAGCTGGGCATGGTAGCGCACACCTGTATTTCTGGCTACTTGGAAGACTGAGGTGGAAGGATCACTGGAGCCGAGCAGGTTGATTCAGGGGTGACTGTGAGTGTGCCACTGCACTCCAGCCTGGGCGACAGAGTGAGACTCCAACTCAAAAGAAAAAAAAAGAATTATACTTATGTGTTAGCTCATAAGATATGTAAAAATATTCACTAAAATTTTCTTTAGAAATTGTTATGGTTTTGACAATGAGATATCCCCTTAACTGTTAGGATGGTTATTATAAAAAAGATAAGTGGTCAGACGTGGTAGCACATGCCTGTAGTCCCAGCTACTCAGAAGGCTGAAACAGAGGGATCACTTGAGCCCAGGAGTTCTGGGCTGTAGCGTGCTGTACTTACTGGGTGTCTGCACTAAGTTCCATATCAATACAGTGACCTCCATGGAGCAGGAGACCACCAGGTTGCCTAAGGAAGGGTGAACCAACCTGGGTTGGAAAAGGAACAGGCCAAAATTTCTGTGCTGATCAGTAGTGGAATCCCGCCTGTAAATACCCACTGCACTCCAGCCTGGGCAGCACAATGAGACTCCATCTCAAGAAAAACATTAAAATTTTTTTAAAAGGCCAGAGCCCAGCAGGTCGATGCTGGGGTGGCTGAAAGCGTGCTACTGCACTCCAGCCTAAGCAACAGAGTGAGACTACAACTCAAAAAAAAAAAAAAAAAGATAAGCGATAATACGTCCGTGAGGGTATGGAAAAAAGGAAACCCTTGCATACTGTTGGTGGGAGTATGAATTGATACAGCCATTATGGAAAACAGTATAGAGGTTCCTCAAGAAATTAAAACTAGAACTATGATATATCCAGTAGCATCACTTCTTGGTAGACATACAAAGGAAACAAAATCAGAAGAGTCACCTACACTCCCAAGTTTATTGCAGAATTATTCACAATAGCCAAGATGTGGAAACAACCTAAGTGACCATTGACAGATGAGTAGATAATTAAAATGAATATATATACACACTACATGTATACACACACTATAAATATGGTTAATTATATAATTTATATATACAAATAGACACACACACGAGGGGGACCCCCCAAAAACCAGAATTTATTTATAGAAAGTTATGTATTTATTGTTACATGTTTAAACTTCAGGTGAGATCGGGTGAATAGGGAGGGTGGGACACGGGGGTGGGATATGCCATTTTTGGTCAAAAACTGCTGAAGACTCAGCCTGGTGTGGGCGGGTGCGCTAGTCAATCACCCCTCGTGAAAGTTCTTCCAAGCACTCTCCGTTTGATGTAATACACCTGCCGAGACACTTTTCCACTGCCCAAAACAGTTTTTGATACCTTTTAGTGCTTCTGCTGTTTTTTTGTTTCACCTCTTCCACATCGGCAAAACGTTTCCCTTGGAAGACTTTTTCATCCAGGGAAACAAACAACAAAAAAAGTCGCTCGGTGCAAGATCAGGTTAATAGGGAGGGTGGGACACAGGGGTGGGCATGCCATTTTTGGTCAAAAACTGCTGAAGACTCAGCGTGTTGTGGGCAGGTGCACTGGTCAATCACCCATCATGAAATGGGCAAACATGTAAGACTCTGCACCCAGCCTATACAATTTTTATTTGTCAATGACACCTCAATAAGGGTGGGGGGATAACATTGTTACAGTTTTAAATTTTAAATTAAAACTTTGATCAACTTTTAATTTATTTGTGTATAAGAAGATAAGGAATTAGCAGTTTCTGTTGTTCCAAAGAGCTACCCTGTTACCCAAACATCATTTCTTCAATCATCTAGCTTCTCCCCACTGATTGAAAAATCCTCCTCTCTTATCCACTTCCATGTGTGTTTCTTCTTTTCCTCCATAAGCACTGAGTGAGCGCCTTCTGTACCAGGCACCATGCTAGACACAGAGGGACAGAGATGAGGCCAGCGCGATCCTGCCGTGGTAGAGT
>CAUYQG010004246.1:0-22858 GCA_963574415.1 Tarsius wallacei
ACCAATAACAATCAAGGAAATTGACTATGTCATAAGGAAACTACCTACAAAAAAAGCCTTGGACCAGATGGCTTTCCAGCAGAATTCTACAACACATACAAAGAGGAACTGATACCAATCCTATTGAAAGTATTCCAGGTGATTGAGAAAGATGGAACTCTCCCCAAATCATTTTATGAAGCTAACATTACATTGATATCCAAGCCAAGTAAAGATCCAAAAAGAAAGAGAACTACAGGCCAATATCCTTGATGAACATAGATGCTAAAATTCTCAAGAAGATCCTAGCAAACTGGATTCAACAATACATCTCAAAAATCATCCATCATGACCAAATAGGCTTCATCCCTGGGATGCAAGTCTGGTTCAACATTCATAAGACCATAAATGTAATTAAATACATCAACAGACGTAAAAACAGAAACCACATGATTATATCATTAGATGCAGAAAAAGCTTTTGATAAAATCCAGCACCCCTTCTTGATAAAAATCCTTGAATATCTAGGCATAGATGGAACACACCTCATAATAGTAAGAGCCATCTACGAGAAATCCACAGTCAGCATAATCCTAAACAGACAGAAATTGGAACCATTTCCCCTGAAAACTGGAACAAGACAAGGATGCCCACTCTCACCCCTCCAACTCAACATAGTTTTGGAAGTCCTAGCCAGAGCAATCAGAGAAGAGAAGGTGATTAGGGCTATCCAAATAGGAAAAGAGGAAGTCAAGTTATCTCTCTTTGCAGATGATATGATTCTATACCTTGAAAACCCAAGGGAATTTGTTAAAAACCTCCTTGCATGAATAAAGGACTTTGGCAAAGTCTCAGGGTATAAAATAAATATGCACAAGACTATCATATTTCTATACACCAATAATAAACAAACTGAAACCCAAATAAAAAGCACAATTCCATTCGCAATAGTCACACAAAAAAATTGAAATACCTTGGCATCTTCCTAACCAGAGATGTGAAAGACCTTTACAATGAAAACTACAAAACACTGCTCAAAAAAAATCAAAGATAACACAAACAAAATATTCCATGCTCATGGATCTACCTAAGGCAACCTACAGATTCAGTACAATACCCATCAAATTACCAGCAACATTCTTCTCAGACCTAGAAACAACAATACAGGAATTCATATAAAAATATTAATGACCGCAAATAGCCAAAACCATCTTCAGCAAAAAAAAAAACAAAGCAGGAGGTATCACACTCTCAGACTTTAAACTTTACTACAAAGCTACAATAATCAAACAGCCTGGTATCGGTACAAGAACAGGCTTATAGACCAATGGAATAGAATTGAGATTCCAGAAGCAAAACATCAATTTCTCAACCAACTCATCTTCAATAAAGCCTCCACCACCAACCACTGGGGAGATGAGAACCTATTCAGTAAATGGTGATGGGAAAACTGGCTGACCATATGCAGAAGATTGAAACAGGATCCCTACCTATCCCCAGACACAAAAATTAACTCTAAATGGATCAGAGACCTAAATGTAAAACCTCAAACTATAAGAACCTTAGAAAATGCAGGAGAGACCCTAATGAAAATTGGAACTGGCAACCAATTCCTGATCAAAACTTTAAGTGCCCAAGCCATAAGAGATAAGATAGACAAGTGGGACCTCATCAAACTGACAAGATTCTGTAAAACCAAAGAAACCAACAAGAGAGCACGGAGACAGCCCACAGAATGGGAAAAAATATTTGCCAACTCCATGTCTGACAGAGGCCTAACATCCAGTATCTATAAGGAACTCAAATGTGCTGAAAAGAAAAAACAAACAGCCCCATTACAAAGTGGACAAAAGATATGAACAGACACTTCTCAAAAGAAGACATCCGAGCAGCCAAAAGATACATGAAAAAATGTTCAGCCTCACTAGCCATCAAGGAGATGCAAATTAAAACTACACTGAGATACCACCTAACTCCAGTCAGAATGGCCATCATCAATAACTCAAGAAATAACAGATGCTGGAGAGGATGTAGCGAAAAGGGAACAGTGGGAGTGTAAACTAGTACAGCCTCTGTGGAAAACAGTATATCGATTCCCAAAAGTTCTAAAAATCGATCTTCCATATGATCCCACAGTTCCCCTACTGGGAATATATCTGGAGGAACTCAAATCACTCTATAAAAAAGATACCTGCACATGTATGTTTATCGCAGTAAGAACATGGAACCAACTGTGCTCCCCATCAAAAGAGGACTGGATAAAAAAAAAAAATGTGGTACATATACACAATGGAATATGTGTATATTCCATGAACTTCGCAGCAACCTGGATGGAATTAGAGTCTATAATACTGAGTGATCTTTCACAGAAACAAAGAACTGAGCATCACATGTTCTCACTCATAAGTCGACCTTGAACAACTATCGTAATACTACTATGAGAAAAGGATTAGCAGTAGCTGGAAACTACGGGGTGGTGGAGGGGCAGGGAGATGGGATTGACAGTGGAAATCTGCCTCGGGGAGGGGGGGGCCACACCTCATCAACAAGGGTACCTGCACAATGAATATATGTATACCTAACCCTGAATTGTACCCTACAATTGTAAAATAAAAAAATTTAAAAGTAAAAAAAAAAAAAAAGAAAGAAAGCGATTGGCAGTAGCAGGATACTGCCAGGGTGGAGGGAGGGAACACAACATAAATAAGAGTACTTGATCTCAAACAAGGCAAAGTAGGGACCGAAGGGAGGCCCAAACCTCATCTGTACAATGTCCACTTATATACCTATTCCTGAACTGTATCCCACTTCTTTAAAATAAATTATTTTTTAAAAATTGTATGCAAGTTTTTGCATAGATATAAGTTTTCAGTTCCTTTGGGTAAATATTAAGGAGTATGATTGCTGGATTATTGAAGAAGAGTGTATTTGGTTTTGTAAAGAAACTTTTAAAATGTCTTTCCCAGTAACTATATGATTTGGCATTCTCACCATCAGGAAATGAGAGTTTCTGTTGCTTCACATTCTTGTCAGCATTTGGCATTGTAAAAGGACCTAATTATTGTTTCAGTTTAATTCCCTAATGGAATATGATGTTGAACATCTTTTTATATGCTTATTTGCCATCTATATGCATTTTTTATTTAGTGTTCAGGTCCTTTACCTAGCATTTAGGCTAGTCATTCATTTCTTATCGTTGAATTTTAAGAGTTGTTTGTATATTTTAGAAAACAGTCTTTTATCAGATATGTCTTTGCAAATATTTTCTCCCATTCTCTTGCTTATTTTCTCATTCTTTCAGTATACCTATTAATTTTGAAATCAAATCCACACTCTGCATTTCCAGCCCTATATAACTGTGTGTTATGGATTGTTTTTACATCATTTCTATTTGACTTCACCAACAACCAGTTTCTTCTTCCTTTTAAAGTCTTGCAAATCTCATTAATCTCTTAATGAGACTATCATTATTTGGCAGTGAAGAACAAGGCCACATTATATCTTCTAAACAACTGACAAAGAAAATAGAAAAAATTCTATTAATTCTGATTACCTAAAATCATGATATGGAGAAAATCTACATTGAAAAAAGTTTGCTATCTTTTTCACTCTAGAGCAAACCCACCATGTTTCCAGATGGGTAATTTGTACTACTGTGGTCTTTTTGGTTTTGGTTTTGGTTTTGGTTTTGGTTTTGGTTTTTGGTTTTTTTGTTTTTGCATTGAAGTCTCACTCTGTCACCTAGGCTGGAGGGCAGTGGAACACTTACAGTCACCCCAGCGTTGATTTGCTGGGCTCCAGCAATCCTTCCACTTCAGCCTTCCAAGTAGCCAAATAATTTTTGATTTATTGTAGAGGTGAGGTTTGCCAAGTTTCCCAGACTAGTCTCAAACCCGCAGGCTCAGGCAATCCATTCACTTCAGCCTCCCAAAGTGCTGGGATTACAGGCTGAGCCACTGAGCCCGGCCGCCTCTGTGTTTTCAAAACACAAATATAACATTGGAGATTTGTTTAGTTTCATCATGCTATGCACAATACTAAGCCATCAGTTTTCATGTTTAACCTCTTCCTGATCAAGGACATAATCAATATTCAGTATGTTGACCACAAGACACTAAAAGGACATTCTCTATTAACAAGAAATTATGTACTTAATATTTGGAAATGATACTTCAAAGGAAAAGGCACAGAAACTTACATCCATCTAAAGTAAATAAGGACAAATGAGAGAGGTAAATATGTGGTTCATTATTTTAGTGAATGGTTGAAGTTGTAGCCATAATTAAATTTGAAAGTGTATTCACAACTGCATCTCCCTCAAATACTCTAGGACAATTGGAGCAATTACACATAGTGGAATACACATTATATTTCCCTAGTGGTGTTTTATGTGGAGAAGTGGTAGTTAAGCCAAATGCAATGCTCTTTTGATATTGCAAAAATACTTGAAACTATTAGGGAATTTATACTTGTACAAGTGAAAATGGATAATGAGTGCCCTAAAATAAAATATATATGCATATATATATATATATATATATATATATATATATATATATATTTCTCGTGGCTGTCAGATTTTGAATACATATATAAAGGATAGAAGTCTTGGCCCACAAACTCAATGTGAAACAAAATATTTTCATTATATTAATCAAGGTATTATATCTCTAAACTCTTATACCAATATATAAAAATAACTTATCCCTTCTTTAGGGGTTCTACCATTTTAACTATCTTCATTTTTTTGGTAAAAGTACTCTCATCCTCATTTTTAAAAATCTAAAACAAAAAAGAGAAGAATAATGATCTATTTAAGTCACAATAACAATTAAACATACCTGTCAGAGAAAGAAATAAATTTTTAGCTTTCTTCCCCTTTCCTTCCATTCGTTAGTGATTCTTTGTCTCAGCGTCTTCTACATTTACTATGCCCAAATATTTTCCATCTTAAGAATAATTTCCTTTTTGCCTTGCATTTTCCTTTACCATCTCCTTTTTCTTTTTCTTTTTTACAATAAACTTCATTATTTTTACTCATAAGTACTGCATGAGCATAGAGCTTAAAACAAATAAATTGGGCAACACCCTTGGGTCCCTTCCCACTGTGGGAGCTTTTCTGTCCTCTCAATAAATCCTGCTTTCTAAAAATAAATAAATTAAATAAAACAAATAAATCATTACAGAAAAAAACAAAGACCACTTTGACAATGACTACTAATCAATGCCCCCTCCTCCTCTGCAAAGAAAGCAAACTAATTTACCAATTGCAAAACTTATTCCAAAACGTATTTTTATTTCTCTCTGAATTTTGCATGTACATAAAAAGCTTTGAATAAAAACATTAAGAAGTGGCATATTTTAACCCCAAATGACATATTCTGTGAAATTCTTCAATTAAGCTTTCCCTTAAAAATACCATTACTAATACTTCTAGCAACATTTTTCATTAAAAACAACAACAAAGCACTGCATAAAATTACATAGCATGAATATATCATAGTTTATCCACTTTTATATTGCTAAACATGTAGGTAATTAATTTTTCACTATTATAGGCAATATTACATTGTGCTGCAAATGTGCAACTTTACATATGACTCATAGAAGAGTTTTTGATGATCTATATAATAGATATTTAGAAGTAAATTTGGGGGCTCTTAGGGTGTACACATCTTTAAAAATAGATACTAAAACAAATGTCTTCTGAAACTCCAGGAATACTCTCATCACAATGCATGAGAATACTCATTCATCTACACTTTTGCTTTATATATGAGAAAATTTTAGCTGATTGGTAAAAATGGTGTGTTAATGCTTTAGTTTGTCTTCCCCTCATTACTAGTGAACTTGAGCATATTTAAAATTTTTCTGGATATTTGTATTTATACTTCCTTAAATTGCTGTTCAACTATTTTGCCCATTCTTTATTGGATTGTCTTTTCTTATTACCTTTATGACTATAGATATTATTTATATATTCTTGATAACGCTCAGTGCCCCAAAACCATCTGTAATAAAACAAAGTTTTACCTATTAGCTTGCTGCATCAAGAGGGAATATACAATGTGTGGGGAAAGGTGGTCTTAAAGGAGCTGAATAAATGGGTGAAAGGCAAGGGTTATGAACTGAATGTTTGTATCCCCCAGCCAAATTCATTTGTTGGAATCCTAATTCCCAGTATGGTGGAGTATGATGGTATTAGGAGATTGGACATTTGGAAGCTGATTAAATTATAAGAGTGGAACTCTCATGAATGGAATTTTTTGTTTGTTTGAGTTGGAGTCTCACTCCGTTGCCCAGGTTGGAGTGCAGTGGCACACTCATGGCCATCCCAGCATCAACCTGCTGGGCTCCAGTGATCCTTCCACCTGAGCCTTCCAAGTAGCTGAACTACGGGCATGCTACCACACCTGGCTAATTTTTTAAATAAGTTTATTGTGGAGACAAGGTCTCGCCAAGTTGCCTGAGCTGGGGGATTGCTATTCTTATAAAAGAGGTTTCAAAGACCTTCCTCATTCTTTCTGTCATGTGATGACACAGCAAGAAGGTGCCATCTATGAACTAGGAACAGTCTTTCTTGTGACTTGATTTTTGACTTCCCAGTCTCTAGAGCTATGAGAAATAAATGTCTCTTGTGTATTATCCACACAGTCTATGATATTTTGTTATAGCAGTCCAGATTAAGACAGCAATGGCCACAAAAAAATATTTATAAAGGAGAGCTAATACCAATCATCAGTTTACATTGGCAAAAATTGAGTTGAGTTTGTAAATTAGGATACTGCTGGAACATTCAGTGACTTTCTTTAAAAGATATCGACTCTGTGAAATTGCTTTTAGCCAAATTTGTCTCTGGTATTATTGCAGAACTTTTGACTTAATCCAACTGGTGCTAAAACACTTTGAACTTAGTCTGTGTTCTTATGACTTAATCTGGTCATGATGTGGCTTAGGATATGTTTTACAAGTTGTGGTTTCTGCTTAAATTCTGTTTTCCCCTAAAACTTAGCCTCTAGATTGGTCATTTTCCACTCATCAGCATAATTGTTTGTCTATTAAATTCAATGTAAATATTTTCTCAATATTGCTGTTTTATTGTAACTTTATATATTATGTTTTCTTTTAGTCAAATTATTTTATTATTTCATTTTCTTTCTTAAAACAATCTTTCATTGGCCTCCAAATTCATAAGATATTCTTCTGTTTTTTACAGTTAAGGTAAAATTAACACAGTATAAAATTAATCATTTCAAAAGTAAACAACTAAATGTTATTTAGTGCACTGATAGAGTTGTACAATCACCATATTTAAGTTCCAAAATACTTTCATCAACCCAAAAGAAAATACCATACCCATTAAATAGTCACTTTTTATTCCTTCTGCCCATTTTGTTAATATTTTATAGTTGCTGGAGTTTACTTTTAAAACTCTTACATAACTGGAAATGTATAGATTAATTTTGTTTCTAACTTTTTCATTGAATTGTGATCCCTATATTTATCAAATACTGAGTATTTATTTTCTGTAGGTCAATTTCTGCATGTTCCACTTCATGTATTCTTTATGAATTTGTGTATTTATCTATTTATGTATTTATCAATTCATGCTCCAATATTTGATTCTAATTACTATATCTTTAATACATGTCTTAATTTCTGATAAAGCAAGACTTCCTTATGTTCTTTTGATTAATTTTTTCAAAAATTTTAATTGTCAATGTTAAGAATTTTTTTTTTTTAGTTGCAGTCTCATGCTATTGTCCAGGCTGGAGTGTAGTGGCATGCCCATGGCCACCACAGCCTCGACCTGCTGGGCTCAGGTGATCCTTCCACCTCAACCTTCCAAGTAGCTAGAACTACAGGCGCACGCTACCATGCCCAGATAATTTTTTTATTTATTGTGGAGACGGGAGTCTCACCAAGTTACCCAGGCTGCTCTCGAACTCCTGGACTCAGATAATCCTCTCACCTCGGCCTCCTGAAGTGCTAGGATTGCAAGCTTGAGCCACTGCACCCAACCAAGCATTATTATAATTTTAAAGTTGTGGGGTACATGTGAGGGTTTACTACATAAGTAAATTGCATGGGGGTGAAGTTTGAACATCCTGCAGGCCCTCTCATGCCCTGCTAGTGGACCTGGTACCCAATGTGTTGTCTTCCATACCCTGCCCTCTTCCCTCCGCCCTCCCTCCTCCCCCTAGCAGTGTCCAGAGTCTTCTGTTCCCACACTTGTGCTCATGTGACCAGTGATGTGGGCCCATATATTAGTGAGAACATGCAGTATTCAGTTCTTTGCTTCTGTAATAGTTCACTGAGTATGCTGATCTCCAGCTGCATCCATGTTGCTGCAAAGAACATGATTTTGTCCTTTATGACTATGTAATATTCCACCATATATATGTACCACATTTTCTTTATCCAGTCAGTCCACTTTCAATGGACATCTGAGTAGGTTCCATGTTTTTGCTATTACTGTTCAGTTCTGCACTGAACAAATGTGTGCAGGTATCTTGTTTGGTAGACAATTTATGTTTCTCTGGGTATATTCCCAGAAGTGGAATGGCTGAGTAGTATGGAAGTTCAATTTTTAGTTCTTTGAGAAAGTGACACATTGCTTTCCACATAGATTGACCTAGCCAAGAAACAAGACCAAGAAAGAAATAACAGATAATAGATCAAGACCCACGGTTGATCCAAATATTGTAAACATCAGTTGTTTTATATACAGAAGTTTAATTAACAATTTATTTTTAAAATAGATTTTAAAAGTAAGAATGCTACCAAATAATTGAAATTTATTTTTAAAATAAATTGTAATTGTCTTGGTTCATTTTTTGTTGCTTATAACAGGATATCTGAAACTGGGTAGTTTATAAAGAAAATGAATTTTCTTATAGTTATGAAGGCTAAGAAGTTCAAGGTTAATGACCTACATCTAGTGACAGCCTTTGTGCTAGTGGGGACTCTGCAGAGTTTTGAGGTGGCTGAGGGCATCACATGGCAAGGTGGCTCTGTGTGCTAGCTTAGATCTTTTTTTCTTCTTCTTTCAAGCCACCAGTTCCATTTTCATGACAACCCATCAATCCATCAACCTAGCAATTCATTAATCTACTAGTCCATGAATAAATAAATAGTCATAAAGAAAAAATCATGTCCTTTGCAGCAACATGGATGCAGCTGGAGATCAGCATACTTAGTGAACTATTACAGAAGCAAAGAACTGAATACTGCATGTTCTCACTAATATATGGGCCCAGATCACTGGTCACATGAGCACAAGTATGGGAACAGAAGACTCTGGACACTGCTAGGGGGAGGAGGGAGGGCGGAGGGAAGAGGGCAGGGTATGGAAGACAACACATTGGGTACCAGGTCCACTAGAGGGCCTGCAGGATGTTCAAACTTCACCTCCATGCAATTTACTTATGTAGTAAACCCTCACATGTACCCCACAACTTTAAAATTAAAATAATCCTTGGTCAGGTGCAGTGGCTCAAGCTTGTAATCCCAGCACTTTGGGACAACCTTCAGTTGTCTTGAGGAATATTACTTGGCTCACTTCTATCCATGCTAATCTCTTTAATAAATAGTCGCCAAGCTGTACCCTTGGATTCCTCTCCTGAACACACTTTTTCACTCCTTACATGGTTAAGCTGAGAGTTTTTCAAATATTTCTTCTCTGCTTTCCTTCTATTTATAAATTCTTTCTTTATTTTATTCCTTTGCTCCTGAATCTCAGCATAGGCAGCCAAAAAAAGTAACCACACAACTCCTTATATATTTTGCTTAGAAATTTCTTCTGCCAGATATCCTAGCTTAACACTCTCAGTTTCATCCTTCCACAGAGGCCTTGGACAAGGTCACTGTTAAGCCAAGTTCTTTGCCAATTTATAGCAAGGATAGCCTTTGCTCCAGTTTCTAACTTCTTGTTCCTTAGTTTCACCTAAAGCTTTACTATTCATATTTTTATCAGTCTTTTGGTCACAATTGCTTAACTAATCTCTTTTTATCTTTTCTTTTAGCCCAAACTGCCACTGAACCTACTTTCTGACCAGACACTACTTCCTCCACCTGCCAAAACTGAGTCATATTAGAAGGAGAGAGGCAGAGACCTCAGACACCTGCATGAGCAGAATGAGATTCTGCCGTTCACACCTGCTTTCACACTTGACCCCACAGCCTCTCCCATGCCAGCCCCCGCAAACTCCCCCAGAAAGTTGAGGAATACCTGGAGCTGCTGGTCCTGGCAAAAACAGAGAAACTTATTGCCCTCACCTTGCTGGCTGAAGTCTCCCCACCCCAGCTTTACCTGGGTATAACCTAGGTGGTCTTGGGTGTCACTCATCTCATAGGGGGTGGAGGTGGGGCAGGATTGGCTAGGGTGACTTGACCTCAGGAACTACCTACAATGTAAGTCCACTTAACCAATCTAAAGAGCACCAAACTTTTCCTGGTCTTCTGGACTTGTAAGCATGCACTAGAATCTAGGCCCTTTCTGGCCTTCTCCTCCAAAATTTCCAGTTCCAGCCCATTACCGGTTTCAAAGCTGATTTCACATTTTCAAGTATTCCTTATCAGCAACACCCCACTTCTAGGTACCAATTTTCTGTCTTAGTCCATATTCTATTACTTGTAATGGAATATCTGAAACTGGGTAATTTAGTTTAAAAATAGGCATTTTTTTTTTTCTATAGTTATGGAGGCTAAGCAATCCAAAGTTGAAGGTCTGCATCTGGCAAGGGCCTTCTTGTTGGTGCAGACTCTCTACAGAGATCCCAGGCAGTGTGGGGCATCACATGGCAAGAGGGCTGAGTGTGCTAGCTCAGATCTCTTCCTCTTCTAATCACGTCACAAGTCCCACTCCCATGATAGCCCATTAATCCATTAACCCATCAATCCATGAATCCATGAATGGATTAATTCATTCACAAGGGCAAAAGCCTCATGACCCAATTACCACTTAAAGGCCCCTCTTCTCAATACTGCCAAATTGAAGATTAAATTTTAACATGAGTTTTGGAGGGGACAAATATTCAAACCATAGAAGTTAAATATCTAAAATCAAGTTTACAATAGATGATAAACAGAAGATAAACAGATTAACAAAGTTAAAGATTGGAAAATAGAAACATTTTTAAAAAAGGAAAAGAAAAAACTAAAAGAAAATTTTAAATATAAGTGGGCCACAGTGAAAATATCTAGTATAAGGATTACTTAAATCCCTGAAAGGTAGACCAACAAAATGAAGCAAGAGTAATATCTGAAGAGATAATTACTGATAATTTTTCAAAATTTATAAAATATAAATCTCAGATTCAAAAAATGCTGTGAAAACAAAATGTGGCAAATATCATACATTAAAGCACAGAGAGAGAGTGTTGAAAGCAGCTAGTGAAAGGAGACATATGACATTCGAAATAGCACAAGGAGAAAAATAGATGACTTCTCCAAAGAAGTTATGGAGGCCAGAAAACAGTGGAATTATATCTTTAAAGCACTGAAATAAAATAGCTGCCATCTAAATATCTATATACAGGAAAAATACCCTCAGATATTAGAACATACAAATATTTACAAATAAACAAAAATAGAGAAATGTTCACTATTAAATTCACACTACAAAGAAAATAAAAGAGCCTTAGAGGAAACCATGGAAATACAGAATAAATTAAGAACAATAGAAAGGAAAAAAATATGGATAAGTGTTAATCAATATTGACTGCATAAAACAATAACAATAATAGTAATGTCTTGTGGAGTTTGAACTCCATGCAAATTAGAATTCATGATAACTGTGAAACAGAGATTGAAGGAAAATACAATGCGCAATGTTCACTATCAGGGAAATGGGCCATCTGAGACCCAATTCCCTTCACTGCACAATATGTTCATGTAACAGAAATGCATGTGTACCTCCTGAATCTAATTTTTTTAAAAAAAGCACACTAGGTCTTCTCTGAAAAGTGGTAAAATATCCAATTCATATGAGGCTCTAATAAGTCAAGAATATATGTTTATAATTCCTAAGATAACCAATAAAGAAGGGTAATAAAGAAACATGAACTAAAAAAAAGAAATTATAAACCAAAAAATTAAAGCAAGAGAATAAAATATTTGGTATAAGGCAGTAATTACATAAAATGTAAATGGATTTAGTAGTCAGATTAAATGCAAAATTGACAGACGGTGGAAATAATCACATGCTAGACACATCTTAGACAAAAGAATATCAATACCCTGAAATTTTTTTAAAAGCGTTAATGTACCATAAAAACTAACTCCCAAAAACTTGATGTGCTATCATAAAATTGGAAAAATAAGGCAAAAAAGCATAAATAAGATAAAGGGAGATATTTTATGATTAAAGATCAGTACAACAGCACACAATATAATTCTGTTTTGTCACCTCATGAGAGCCACATTAGGAAAAAAAGAATGGCAATAATAAAATGAGACCTAGAAAGATCCATACCTCTTTAAATAGGCAACAGGAAAAGCAGGAAAATTCAGAGGTGATGTAACAAATTTAAACAACAAAATTAATAATCTGGTTTAAAAGGCACATGTAGAACAGTGCAACGAAAAGGACATAATTCAACTGTTAGATGCATATAAATATTTATCAACATTTGATGTCTTCTAGGTCACAAACTTAGTCTTAACAAATTTCAGATGACTGAAATCATACAGAATATGTTCTTGGAACAAAATGGAATTCAACTAGATATCAATGACAAAGAATAACTAGAAAACATCAACTGCCTGAAAGTCAAATTTTTTAAAAATTGAACATTTTGAATCAAAACAACAAGACATTAGAAATTAATGAATAGAATGACAATGGAGAATGCTAAAATTGAATTTAGAGAGAAACGTGTAGTCTTAAGTTGCTATAGTATGGAATGAGAAAGGTTTTAAGGTCTAAGTATTCATTTCACAAAGTTAAAGTCAAACGTATATTCTTTTGAAACACAAATAAAGTAAATAAAGGCAATACTACTAAAGGAATAGAAAAAAGAGATAAATTACCAATATTGTTAATAAGAAAGGAAATGTCATAACAATTCTACATACCTTAAAGTTATTATAAGTAACTTTATATCAATGTATTTGAAACTATTAAAAATGAACTAATTTTTAGTGAACACAAATTAAAATTGACCCAAGAAGAAATAAAAAATTTAAATAATTCTTTATCTATTACTGAAAGTGGATCTTTAATTTAAAACATTTATATATACCATATAAATAAATAAACAAATAAGACATTCTGATGAGGCAATATCCAGGTCTAAATGGCTTCAATGGGCTATATTTTCACTCACTTAAAGAAGATTATAATAATGCCAAGCTAATGTAAATTTAACCAGATCATAGAGAGAGAGGCCAGGTATGGTCATAACAACCTTGATTTCAAAACTAAACAAAGCCCTTTCAAAAAGGAAAATTGCAGATCAGTCTTTCCCATTAAGATATATCAAAAATCTATGCAAATCATTAGCAAATATCAAATGAATTCAAATCTGTAAAAAAATAAGATACCTTTTTTCCTCATAAATAAATCAGGTAAAAAAACAGGCAGTGAGGTAAGTATTAGGAAGATTTTGAGGAATGTAGAGATCTCATACACTGTTGGTGAGAGTATAAATAATTATAACAGTTCTAGGTCACAATCTGACAGTCCTTACTTAAAATGCATGTAAACTATAATGCATCTATCCCATTCAGGGAACACATGTGGAAGATACGTGAGAATGCTTATTTCTATCTTGCTTGTGGAAGTGGGGAGCAGAAGACAGCACAGGTAACCATGACTATGATGCATATAGAGGAATACAGTGCAGGGGCTAGAAACAACTCGGTAGATATACATGTATCCTGAGCTAATGGTCAGCCTATTTGTATAGGTGTGATCATAACAGTTATTTATGTCAATGTCTGACTTGACTAATAAGTATGTATGATATATTTAATATATCAACTATCTATCTGGACCATCACACTTGCATCCAGCAACATAGATGGCTCTTAAAACAGTGTTAAATAAAAATGCAGTCATGCACCACACAACGTTTTAGACTGCAATGAACCACATGTACGACAGTGACCTTATAAGATTACAATATCATATTTTTGCTGTTCCTTTTCTGTGTTTATATATGTTTCGATATACAAATATCATTGCGTTATAATTGCCTACAGTATTCATTACAGTATTTTGTACCAATTTGTAGCCTAGCGGAAATAAGAAATACCATATATCATGTGTATAGAAGGCTCTATCATCCAGGTATGGGTAATTACACTCTATGACGGTCACACAAACATGAAATCACCTCACAGAGAATTTCTCAGAATGCATCCTTGTCATTAAGATATGCATGACTGTGTACAAGTGACAGTAAAAATATGTTTGTTTTAAAATGAAGGTTAGCCGGGCGTGGTAGTGCGCGCCTGTAGTTCCAGCTACTTGGAAGGCTGAGGCGGAAGGATCACCGGAGCCCAGCAGTTCGAGGCTGCGGTGGCCGGAAGCAGCCACTGCACTCCAGTCTGGGCGACAGAGTGAGACGTCAACTCAAAACAAAACAAAACAAAAAAAAAACCCTACCTGATTTCAAGTTGCTCCCTCTGTTGGGAAGTCCCTGCTCTAATAGAGTCATTGGAATAGTATACCTTTGAAGACCAGCAAACCTCATTCAATCCCAAAGTGAATAATTTCTTCATCTCTTCTCCTACTACATTTCTCCCACCTTTATTTAACACAGTTCTTATTGCACTGTATAATTGTCTGTCGAGCCCACCAGACCTTAAAGCCTTGAAAGTAAAGATTAATCATCTTTACATTCTCCCAGTGCCTAAAACAGTACAGGTTGAGTATTTCCTAATCCAATTATCTGGAATTCACAATACTCAAAAATCTGACATTTTTTGAGTGCTGAAGACATGATACTCAAACGAAATGCTCATTGGAACATTTTTGGATTTCAGCTTTTCACACGAGGGATACTCAACCAGTAAGTATTCCAAATATTTCAAAATCCAAAATCTGAAATATTTCTGGTCCCAACAGTTTGCATAATGGATACTCAACCTGTATTAAGTTAATTAATTCAATTCAATCATTATAGTAAGATAGCAAACATCCAGTCCAAGTCCTTCATTTTACAATTTCATCAATGTTAATTAACTTACTCACTAGTTGGTAGAATAGTTGTATCTATAACCCAAGCTTTTTGGCTGAAATTAGAAATATTTTCATACTCACTACACTCTCTCAATCAGGCTGAGGGAAGTCCTAATCACCAACGATGGGTAGCTCAGATGTAGAAATCATCAACAGAGCCTCAATAAACTTCCCAGAACCACCTTCCCAAGGGCTGTTTCTAAAGAAATAAAAAAATAGAAGTGTTAAGGCCAAAAAAGAATAGGAAAAATGCTACCTAAGTTCAGAGACTGTAAGGACCACTTACAACTGGGAAGAACTGAAGAATACTTCAAGGATGTGGCACATGAACTAGGCATTGTAGGCTAGACATAGATGGGAGCTGAAACTCTAAGGGTAAAGCCAATGGAATAGCTGAGGCACCCATGCCAACTCTGGATAGTTTGATTCGATAGGAGAATAAGAAATAACCTTGCAAAAGTATACTGGAACTATGTCAACATGACCTCATTCTGGCAGAACCAGCATGGTAAGAATTTTGAGCAGTATTTGGGGAGAGAGCAGGAAGAGATAAGAAGATGCGCTTGAAGAACCTGATTCTTGTGGCTGGGTAGTCAAATGAAAGCCAAAGACTCTTCTTCCCATGATTCTTTTACTGACATGATCCCCCTTTCCCATAATACACTGGGCATAAATAAAGCAATCCGCAGATGACATTTATATGGCTCAGGTGATGACATGCACTGACATCAGACAAGAAATACACCTGGGCCGGGCTCAGTGGCTCAGCCTGTAATCCCAGCACTTTGGGAGGCTGAGACGAGTGGATTGTCTGAGCCTGCGGGTTCGAGACCTGCCTGTAGGCACTATATTAGTTCCTCCTCCAACCCTAGGTCTGGCCCCACAATCTCTCTTACTCCCTAGCACAGCAAGCTCCAAGTCAACAACTCTTAAGAATTCTGGGCCGGGCTTGGTGGCTCAGCCTGTAATCCCAGCACTTTGGGAGGCCAAGGAGAGTGGACTGCCTGAGCCTGCAGGTTCCAGACCCCGTCTCTACAATAAATCAAAAAATTAGCCAGGCATGGTAGCATGCTGTAGCTCTACCTACTTGGAAGGCTGAGGAGGATCGCTGGAGCCCAGCAGCCTGACGCTGGGGTGGCCGTGAGTGTGCCAGTGCACTCCACAGCCTAGGCGACGCAGTGAGACTCCAACTCAAAAAAAAAAAAGAATTCTGGATAAAGGACACAGTAAATGGAGTAAATGAGATTTTCTGTAGCCATTTTCATATGAGTCTATACAAATGCTGTATATGACGTTTATCTTCCTTTCATAATATAATAGACTCCTGAAAATGTTTCGACAGAAGTCAATTATTTCAAAGCCAAATAGACATATTTTTAGGGAATTTTCCCACTCCAAGTATAGGAACAGATCAAATCCCGAATTACTCTCTCATCTTTCAAATATAAACTTTATTGTGTATTTGCCATACTTACTTTCCTTTCATTCTAACTACTTCATTCACTATTGAACAAAGTCAACCAACATAACCAATGAGCATAGCCTAAGGCTTAAGATTCATATCCCCAATCAGTTCCCTCTGTCTCAAGTATATTAAGTTCAAGACCTCCAGGTGATGCACGTTTACTTGTTTTCCACTCATCTTTATAAAAGGGCAAATACATCTGACTTGCACATAAACACACAAGATACTGCTGTGCAAATACAGCAAAGCTTTGAAACCAAACAGTTCTCAGGCAGGCAATACCACCTTGCAATAAAAAGAAACCTCTTTCATCAGCTAATGCACAGAAGTCTGAACATGACTAAAAGAAGGGAGGTTCAGAAGACATACAGTGTATAAAAGTGGAGATTACACAAAAGTCAAATATATCACATGAGAACTAGCTAACATTTTTCAATGAAAAAGTGTAGAAACAGGAAACAGAGCTCATCACAAAGTTCTTTTAAGAGTGACTCAGTAGTCTATACACAACTGTAAGATGCACTTACCTCATTTCCCAGTCCACAGTACATTAAAAAGTGAAGAAACAAAGACTGGAACCATGATTTAAATTATGAAAATAACAATTATTAAAAAAAAAAGTTAAAAAAAAAAAACATGAATACAAAAAAGCCTGTAAACCTCAATAGCTGCTGAAGATAAAAAGCAAAAGATGCATAAAATCAAACAGGTCAACTAGCAATTAAATTAGGTGTATGATATGACTGGCATTAGCAAACAATGGGAATCCCCTAAAAAGGATATATATATATATATATTTTTTTTTTTTGAGTTGGAGTCTCACTCTGTAGCCCAGACTGGAGTGCAGTGGCCACTCCCAGCCACCGCAGCCTCAACCTGCTAGGCTCCGGCGATCCTTCCGCCTCAGCCTTCCAAGTAGCTGCAACTACAGGCGCGCGCTACCATGCCCAGCTAATTTTTTGATTTACTGTAGAGATGAGGTCTCGCCAAGTTGCCCAGGCGGGTCTCAAACCCGCGGGCTCAGGCAATCCACTCATCTCAGCTTCCCAAAGCGCGGGATTACAGGCTGAGCCACCGAGCCTGGCTAGGAAATATTTTTTAAAATTACATAAGTAAGAGAACAAAGGGGGTTATGTGGAGAATTGAGAGTCAAGTAAATGGAGGATAGGAGATTTTGTAAAAAAGACAAACAGTGGGGAAGTTATATTAAAATCAACTTCATGAGAAGAGTTTTGAGTAGTATTTACAAAATTATCTAAAAATGAGAAAGGGGTAAGGGACATGAAATAATGTCTCTCTAGCAGAGTGAACAAATGGCACTTGTTTTGCTTTTCATGTCTATTCCCTTATGCTGCCCAATCTTTTTCTTAAAAATAGAATACATTAATTTCATAATCAGATAAAAAATTACAAAAGTATATACTCAAGTCCTGAGCAGAAGATAGAGGACGCAGGATAATGTGATTTACTGAACTAATTATATAACTGATAACCTTTAATTCAACATCATAATCAGAAACTCAGAAAAAAACATTCTTCCAAAAATACCCATCACAGCATAATTAATAGCAAAAAATTAGAGACAATCTAAAAGGCATCAAAGAGGGTTAAGTAAATGATAAGCTCATTTAATGAAATATTATAGGGTCATGAAAAATACTTATGGAAAGTTTTAAAGTAAAATGGAAAAAGCCTACCTACAATATCCACCTAAATAAAGGTAATAATGAAAGAATGAAAACAGACCTATCAAATAATATGGTTGTTTCTATGTGGTGAAATTATCAGAGGTAGAGTTTATGCATTTTGCTTTTTGGGCTTATTCCCTTATGCTCCCCAATCTTTTTCTTAACAATAGGACATACTAATTTCATAATCAGATAAAAATTACAGAAAGTATACAGCATTTTTAGAAAGCTTTCCATCAAATAACAAACTATGGTTTAAGTATTTAAAAGCAAGTTTTGGTGTCTGAAAAACTCATTTATACAGAACATTATCATTATCCCCCAAGGCACAAAATTAATGAAGTATGGCTGTATTTAATTTGACAGTGACCTTCTCCAATTTAGCTTTCCTTTAACATGAGTATCAAACACCATTGGCCTGCTTTCAAAATATTGTTATCTCACAGATTCTAAGCTCTAAAGAGTTTGTAGAAATTGATTCTTAAACTCACTCTAACAGTATATGACAGGGTCAATTCTCCTTTTGCCTACCTTATGTTCCCATTACCTGATACAATACCTAGCACATAACAGGCATTTAATATATAGTTGTTGGATTTAAAATAAAGTATAAAACAAGACAAGATACAATCAAAGTGATAAATCTTAGCACAAGTAGGATATGTCTTTAAACTAGTAACCCTCCAGGGTGGTCCCCTACTTGAGAACATGTTAGTAGAAATGTATATCCTAGGAGTCTACTCCAGACTTACTGAATCAAACTCGGGATGGGGCCCAAACAAGCCTTCCAGGTTTGAGAACCACTACTCTAAACCTGGGGCTGGCTAACTATGGTAAAAGACCAAATCCAGCCTCCCGGTTTTTGTACAACCCATAAGCTAAGTTTCCACAGAACATTTGCAATCAGCTTGATAACAGGGAACATTAAACTTTACCCAATTAAGCAAAATACTGTTTTTCTCATTAGAACTAAATTACACATAATTATACTCAATTATCATTATATTTTTAATTTCACCAATAAAAAATTTATCCAGTATCCTCGACTTTGCCTCTTAGCCAACAAAGTCCAAAATAATTACTATCTGGCACTTTACAGAAAAAGTTTGCTGATCCCTGCTCTGAATTCCAGAGGTGTTATCAAGGAGAGCAACCAAATCTTTGTACACTACCTTGATCAGAGAGAAGATACTGTTAGGTTAAACATGGATCTAATATCACGTGGCAATTTCAATGTCCTCTGGGGTCCAAGTTAAAAATGAGCAGTCTTACTTAGAAGTTTTAAGTAACTAGTTGAGAAAAAAGACCAGAAAAGATAAATGTAACAACAACCTAATTATAACTCTCAAGAGCCACAAAGCCAGCAGGAATAAAATGAGCATAAAGGAGAGGAATAGGAGGCTTCTCCTACTCCCTTTTTTTCTCCCTTCTTTTCCCAATTCAAAAACTGTAGAGGATAAGATCTAATATACAAGACTAGTAGCTCAAAAATCATTCCAAGGAAAAAAATTCCTTTGATTATGGTTGACTAACATGGGTCGAATATGCTCAAAGCTCACATGATTGATTAGTTACAGAAAGGATAAACCGTAGGGTGCCATAAAATGATGATGCATCAATTCTGTACAAGAGATTCAAGGTATTGAAAGACAGATATTGTCCCAGATTTTGCCATTCAGGCAATCAATAAGCAGTTATTTTAAATAGTATTATTCTAGATGTTCTGTAATACACAAAGGTAAAGGACAGAATTGCAGGTAAGAGATCTCATTCTAACAATATACTTTTTCATGCATTATTCCTTAAAAATATATTATAGTGATCACCACTTTATGATCTACAGTAATAACTAGACGATAAATTCAAGCCCCCATATATATAAGTATCAGAAGTTTCATGGAGTCGTTTTTCCTTATAATTACATAAACTTTAATGATTACTGAAGTCCCGTTTTCTATGATATAATTTTACAAAGATCTTTGAGGAATCTTGTATTAAGCTGCCTGACATTATTTTAGTCATAAACAAACCCACGAACTAAACGATCACCCTGAATACATGTTGGGAGACAAGGAGATCCTATTTGCTACAAAGCTTTAACATCTCCCTTGGCCAACCAAGATATTTCTCAAATTGGAGACTATTTTGATCGTCTTAAAAACTAAACTAAATCTAAAGCTACAAGAAACCAACCATAAGTTTTAAATGTTTCCTTAAAAAAAAAAAAGCAATCAGTGTCATTTCACTAACATGGCACAGTAGTTGAAGCACCACTGGTTGAGCCTAACAGACTTAACTCCCTCATCTGTATAATGGAAATAATCCTGTCTACATAACAAATGGAAAATGCTTAACAGCACTACATATAATTAATGCTAAATAAGTGATAATCAAGAACAGTTGAGAAATAATTACATTTTCTTATTTACCCACCTGAAAGTTCTAACATGCTAAAAACAATAGCCTGGCAGTTTTTAACTCTGAATGCATATGAGAATCATCCACAATGCTTTTAAAATACACCTTTGCCCAGGCCCCATATCAGACCAATTAATCAGTCTCTAGGGGTGGGACCAGAGATCAGTTTTTTTTTTAAACTCCCCCATGTAATTCTAATGTACAGTCAAGTCAGGGTCCAATGTATTAACTCTTTTCCAAATACTAATGTCAGGCTCTATATTAAAATAATATAAGAACTTTGCATAAATATAATGGGTTTCAAAGATACAGCTCCTAAAAGGCCCATATGGAAACAAAAATCTCAATTTTTGAAGAAAAGACATTTAAAGATTCAGAAAACATACCAACAAGACAGGAAATATAATGCAGGCTATCATAAAAGTATTACGTTCGTTCAGAATAAAAATCAACACACTGAATAATCACAAGATCCTTCCCCATTCCCATTTATTGCCCAAAAGACTTACAAGAGAACTACTAATCCTTTAACACACACCCCTACGTATTTCAAATAACTTTCTTTAACCTGTTTTAAACAAATTGGTTTCAATATTAAAATTCTGAAACTAAAAGTTTAAAAAGATTAAAATTGATCGTATAAAATAAATAAGCCAGAAGAACGCCTTTATGTGCCCAACTAATCAAGCAGATAACTGGCAAATTCATGAAAAACATCAATTTTTAAAACAACAACCAGCATTATTAATACCATGTCAAAGAAAAATTACCTGAGGAGCTATCCAAAAAATCTCGAGTCAGAAAATGTTATTTCAAGACTCTGGAAGAAGGTAAAAAGTAAATCCTACTTGAGCATTTCACAGACAAAAGAGGAGGATTATGGATCACCAACAACAGACCCCGATAACCTGGTGGTAGGTAAAATCTGCCCTTCAAAGTTATGTTCTGAAGTAACTTAGATTCTCACATAACATTCCCTCCAGAAATTTTCCCTCAGAAATTACCAAGGTCAGCAAACAAAAGGAAGAAACAGCAAGAGAACATTAAGATAACAAGAAATACAAGTTAATTATTCCGACAAAAAAATTAAGGGGTAGAGAAAATTTGTACAGAAGTCCTATTTTTAAATTAAAGAAAGCAAAACATACTAAAGATCAAAAACATTTGTAGTTAACCCTTGGAACATCAATTCCAAATATACGTCAGACTTCCACTCCACCCAAACACTGGAACAATCAAGTTTAGAAGGCCAAAGTTACAAGTATGACAAAGCACGAGTTTAAAAATTAAGAAAACAAATGTTGGCATCTTTGTAATATTTAATACATAAATCTTTAAGATTTGAAAGGTATTTGCTGAAACCAAAATGGCAGCTCTGCGAATCAGTAAACCAGTGAGATCTAAAGGAGAGTTCGCAGTCTGTATTTTTTTAACTTCAAGTGTACTGGTTAAGAAAGCCAAGCTAGTCACAGTGAAGGAGTCCTTACCATAAATAAAGGTAGAGAATGAGCTCCAAGAAGGTTAAGTACCTGCTGGAAAGTTTCCTAATCAACGCACCCCAACGTATTCTTCCTCAAAAGTGAAAGTATACAAACGTCAGGTAGATTTAGGGGCCTCGAGGGCTTCCAGGTAAAAGAATGCTACAAATATTTCTCTCCCCACAAAATAAAGCACGAATAGTGAGCCTACACCTACAGCTTGCTTAATTAAATTCAAAGACAATCTGAAACAATTATACACACCTGTAAACTGCACCATGGAAAACTCAATTAACGTCCTAACTACGTACCTTCCAAAAAATAGCATGATTAATTCAAGCAGGTTCAAGAAATCTTATAAATCCCCGTGTAAGTTCCAGTCGCTACAGAAATCCATACAAATCGAAAAAAAATCTATACACCTGCTCCATAACTCTAACTTAATATTTCACAATGAATGAAAAATAAGCCATTTCTCAAACCTGAAGCCTCATATCACAAGAATCTGAAGATTTTATCACTAACAAACTCGCACATGCTAATATTTTTGCAGAAACGGTTAAAAATAGAAAGGTGGTAAGTCCAAGCTAGCTTGGAAGCGATTTCTGCATTCAAAACATCTTCCACGGTTTTGGCCCTCTGC